>JAPVLO010003224.1:0-24650 GCA_027257055.1 Cephalopachus bancanus
TGGACTTAATTGACACCTACAGAACACTGCATTCAACGACCACAGAATACACATTCTACTCATTACCGCATGGATCATATTCTAAGATCAACCACATAATTGGTCACAAATCAAGCATAAGCAAATTTAAAAGGACCGGAAATTTACCATTCACCTTCTAGGATCACAATGTAATAAAAATAAACATTAACACCAACAAGGTCCCCCCAAACCCACAGGGACATGGACACTAAACAGCATGATGCTAAACAACTCCTGGGTCAATGATGAAATCAAAACAGATCAAAAGATACCTGGAAACAAATGAAAATGAAGAATCATCTTACCAAAACCTCTGGGACTCCTTGAAAGTTGTAGTAAGAGGGGAATTTATATCCCTACAACCACACATGAATAAAATGAAAGGAGCACAAATTAACAGCCTAACAACTCACCTAAGGAAGCTGGAAAAGCAAGACCACAAAAACCCATATTTCAGCAGAAGAATCCAGATCACCAAAATAAAAGCCCAAATCCAGGACATAGAAGACAAAAAGATAATATAAAAAATAATCAATGAAACAAAAAGCTGGTTCTTCGAAAGGATAAACAGGATTGATGGTCCCCTAGGTAGACTGACCAAGAAAAAGATAGAAAAAAACTAAATAAACACAGTCAGAAACAAAAAAAGATGAAGTCACATCTGACCCTGAAGAAATATAAAAGATCATTAGAGACTACTATGTACACCTGTATGGAAACAAACTTGAAAACTTCAAGGAAATGGTGGACTTTCCATCAACCCACAATCTGCCTAGGTTGAAACAAGAAGAAATTGACATCCTAAATAGACCAATAACTATCGAGGAAATTGACTATGTAATAAGAAAACTACCTACAAAAAGAAGCCCTGGACCAGATGGCTTTTCAGCAGAATTCTACAAGACATTTAAGAAGGAGCTGATCCCAATCTTACTGAAGGTATTTCAGGCTATTGAGAAGGATAGAACTCTCCCCAAATCATTTTACGAAGCTAACATCACATTGACACCTAAGCCAGGTAATGACCCAACAAAGAAAGAAAACTACAACCCAAGATCTTTGATGAACGTAGATGCTAAAATTCTCAATAAGATCCTAGCAAACCAGATTCAACAATACATCTCAAAAATCATCCATCATGACCAAGTAGGCTTCATCCCTGGGATGCAAGGCTGGTTCAACATGCATAAAAACATAAACGTAATTAAATACATCAACAGATATCAAAACAAAAACCACATGATTATATCATTAGATGCAGAAAAAGTTTTTGATAAAATTCAGCACACCTTCTTGATAAAAACCCTCGAACATCTAGGCATATGGGGAACATACCTCAAAATAGTAAAAGCCATCTACCTTAAACCCACAGCCAGCATACTCCTAAATGGACAAAATTGGAACCATTTCCCCTGAAAACTGGAACAAGACAAGGGTGCCCACTCTCACCCCTTCTGTTCAATATAGTATTGGAAGTCTTGGATAGAGCAATCAGAGAAGAGAAGGCAATCAGGGGTATCCAAATAGGAAAAGAGGAAGTCAAGTTATCTCTCTCTGCAGATGACATGATTGTATATCTTGAAACCCCAAGATAATCTGTCAAAAACCTCCTTACACTGATAAAGGCCTTTGGCAAAGTCTCAGGATATAAAATAAGTGTTCAAAAGATAATTGCATTTAGCCGGGCTTGGTGGCCCAGCCTGTAATCCCATGCCTGTGGGAGGCTGAGGTGAGTGGATTGCCTGAGCCCATGGGTTTGAGACACGCCTGGGCAGGCGAGACCTCATCTCTACAATAAATTAAAAAATTAGCCAGGTGTGGTAGCGCACGCCTGTAATTCCGGCTACTTGGAAGGCCAAGGTGGAGGGATCACCAGAGCCCAGCCAGTCAAGGCTGCGGTGGCTGGGAGTGGCTACTGCACTCCAGTCTGGGCGACAGAGTGAGACTCCAACTCAAAAAAAAAGATGTTGTATTTCTTTACAGCAATAAGAAACAAACAGAAATCCAAATAAAAAGCACAATTCCATTCAAAATAGCCACAAAAAAAAAGAAATACCTTGGCATCTTCCTAACCAGATACGTGAAAGAGCTTTACAATGAAAACTATAAAACTCTGCTCAAAGAAATCAAAGATGACATAAACAAGTGGAAAAATTTCCCATGCTCATGGGTTGGAAGAATCAACATTGTGAAGATGTCCTTCTTACCTAAGGCAATCTACAGATTCAATGCAATATCCATCAAATTACCAGCAACATTCCTCTCAGACCTAGAAAAAACAGCACAGGAATTCATATGGAAACACAAATGACCAAGAATAGCCAGAACAATCCTCAGAAAAAAATAAAAATAAAAAAAAAGACAAAGCAGACAGTATCACATTACCAGACTTCAAACTTTACTATAAAGCAACAATCATCAAAACAGCTTGGTACTTGTATAGGAACAGGCATATAGATCAATCGAATAGAATTGAGATTCCAGATGCAAAACATCAATTCCTCAACCAACTTATCTTTGACAAAGTTTCCACCACTTAACACTGGTGAGAGGAGAACCTATTCAATAAATGGTGCTGGGAACACTGGCTGATAACATGCAGAAGATTGAAACAGGACCCCTATCTATCCACATACACAAAAATTACCTCCAAATTGATCAGAAACCTAAATGTCAAACTTCAAACCATAAGAACCTTAGAAAAGGACATACTTAGAAAATGACATACTCTCATGGAAATTGGAACTGGCATCCAATTCATGAACAAAACCCGAAACCCACAAGCCATAAGAGATAAGATAGAAAGTGGGACCTCATTAAACTGACAAGCTTCTGCAAAGCTGAAGAAACCCTCAAGAGAGCAGGGAGACTGCCTAAAGACTGGGAAAAAGTATTAATTCCAGGTCTGACAAAGGCTTAACATCTTGGATCTACAAGGAACTCAAACGTGCTGAAAAGAAAAATACAAACAATCCCATTATATAATGGGCAAATGATACGAACAGACACTTTTCAAAGGAAGACCTCCGAGCAGCCAACAGACACATGAAGAAATGTTCAAACTCACTAATAATCAGGGAAATGCAAATAAAACCACACTGAGATACCACCTATTCCAGTCAGAAGGGCAATTATCAATAACTCAAAATAACAGTTGCTGGAGAGGGTGTGGCAAAAAGGGAACACTTCTACACTGTCAGTGGGAGTGCAAACTGGTGCAACCTCTGTGAAAAGCAGTGTGGTGATTCCTAAAAGCTCTAAATATCAACCTTCCATATGACCCTGCAATCCCCCTACTGAGAATATACTCTGAAGAACTCAAATTACTCTATTAAAAAGATACCTGCACACAAATGTTTATCGCAGCATTGTTCACAATAGCAAGAACCTGGAACCAACCATGCTGTCCATCAAAAGAGGACTGGATTAAAAAAAATGTGGCACATATACATGATGGAATACTATACAGTCATAAAAAAGAACAAAATCGTGAATTTTGCAGCAACCTGGATGGAACTAGAGTCTATAATACTGAGTGACCTCTAACAGAAACAAAGATCTGAGTATCACATGTTCTCACTCATATAGTGGACCTTGATCATCCAATATAATACCATTAAAAAATCACTGACAGTGGTCGGAAACTATGGGGGGGGAGAAGGTAGATGAGACTAATGGTAGTAAACATCTGTCAGGGGATGTGGAGACACCTCTTATCAACAAGGGTGCCTGAACAAAGCATATTTGTATACCTAACTCTTAACTGTACCCCACAATATCATAAAAATATTGATTATTAAAAAAACTATACTGTAGAGTTTGTTACTGGAATGTTGGTGTTTAATATATGCTGGGCACAAAAAGGCATTGTTTGGTGCCATAGTCAGGAGTTATTTGTAGCCACTACACTGCCATCTATTCTTAACAGTGAATGACTGGTGGCCCTCCTTTTTATGATGAACATTCTTCCATAGCATCTTTCTGCAATTTTAGACTCCTGTGTCCAAGTTACAAGAATTAATTTTGAATTATTCAACATAATGACTAAATTATATGGGCCATAAATCTACATTTTTTATTCTCCCTCCCAAAAAAATAGTTCAGTGAATTGACAACTGCATATCAAAACTCAGAAACCACTGACCCCAGGATGCTCCCACATCCAAGTCCCTCTACACAGAACACACAGAGACTTAAATGACAAGAATGTTAAACCTCAACCAACTTCAGGTTAAAAGTTTCCAAATCTAAAGGAACATATATGCATTTTTAAAGACTAGCCAAAGTATTTCTTATATATTTTAGCAGATTTTATCAATTATAAACTAACAGAATGCTTAGTTTTTAATGTTATTTTTTCCAGAAATATTCTATCTTCTAGCAAGGCATAACACATCCACCGTAGACACACTCCAGCACACTTCAAAGAATATTGCTTGTCTATTATCTCAGATAAGGAAGATTCTTATGGAACTTTATTTGCAATAGACATAGCTCAGAAAACTACCTTTGGAAGTTAATTCTCCACATCTTTACAAGTCAAATTGATGTCACATGGGAGAAGAGTAGTTAGTGGATGATTATAATTCTTTTATAAAGACGTGTAGTACTTTTTTTTCTAGGTGAATCAAAACATAAAGATGGCTTCAGTCAGGATATATCTTGTCAGTCATAGCTAAACAATTTAGAAAAAGCTGTGCAGAAGCCCTGGTCCTTGAAGATTCATTTACAAAACTCAAACCCCGAAGACCTGTTATGGATAGAACATTTTGTCTTGTACTACAAAGAAGATGAAAACAAATAATATTATTGTTGCCTTCAAGGTCAGCACACAATTAAAATAAAAGATGAGATAAGTGTCGGGAAAGATTTGTCTTTGAAGGAATGAAAGAGACCCTCCACTGGAGGAATCAAGAAAACCTTTCTGCAGAGATTGCATTTGAGATGGGCCTTGGAGCATATGTAAAATTCATTGTTGGAAAGTAAATTAAATGGAGGGATGAAGCAGAAACTACAGGACATATTGGGGGATGTAAATAGCTTAGTAAGAAGGGGGTTGGAAGTAGACTCCAAAAGGATGTCAGAAGAACGTCATTTTCTGGTGAGCCTTAAAGGCAGATGGAAGGTTTTATACATATCTAATTAGGCAGAGAGGAGCTACTGATGTCTGTGGCACAGAAGTGTAGTCAGATCAGCCCCATGCATCAGAAAAGTCTGACGGTAATGTCTAAGATGAGATATAGAGAAGAGAAGTCAGTGAAGGTGGTGGATCAGTTAGAATGCTATTGCAGAAATGCAGATGCTAGGGCCAGAAAGGATGAATGTAAATGAGACCTGGAAGAAGGGGACACAAAGAATCTATGTGGACATTTGTCAACAAATCACTTGAGTATGGTATGGTGCTATCTAAGGAAAATCAGGGAGGAAACGAATGTTTTGAATTGATGACAGAAAATACAGTGGGCCTATTATTAGAAATGAGAAAGGTAGGAGGAGAGAAAGGTAGGAGGAAGTCAGAGCATTCAACAGCTAGGGAGTTTAATAAGATTATAGGAGATGAAATATGACTTCTTTGATAACAGTGGGTTCAGTTGCTGTTAGTACATGCATAGGCATTTTGAAAGGGTCTAGAATTTTACTCTGGGCTTGTAAATTTAATATTTCCTTTCCCAGCAGGAGCAACAAAAGTCATCAAGTTAGTTAATCACCAGGAAATAGTTAACAGAGAAGACAACCGTGCTGTAGAGGTAAGGAGGAAAAAAGCTGAAGAATGATAATAAAGTGTTAAAAGAAAAGCCTGGTGAGTCTCACAGACCTGGATTCAAATCCAAACTCTGACCCATCCAGAACTATGTGGCCTTCAAGTGTCGTTTTTGAGAATTAAAAGGGATAGGTACTCAAAGCATCAATAAAAGCAAATAAGTATCCAGTTACAAATTGGGTGAAAGACATCACAAGACATTTCATCAGAGAGGATGCACAGATGGTAAATAAGCTCATGAAAAGATGTTCAGGGCAACCCCCTTGGGTCCCCTCCCACTTTGGGAGCTTTTCTGCCTTCTCAATAAATCCTATTTTAAAAAAGAAAAGAAGCCGGGCTTGATGGCTTAGCCTGTAATCCCGCGTTTGGGAGGCTGAGGTGAGTGGATTGCCTGAGCCCGTGGGTTCGAGACCCACCTGGACAACTTGTTGAGACCTCATCTCTACAATAAATCAAAAACTTAACCGGGCGTGGTAGCATATGCCTCTAGTTCCAGCTACTTTGAAGGCTGAGGCGGAAGGATCGCCGGAGCCCAGCAGGTCAAGGCTGTGATGGCCGGGAGTGGCCACTGCACTCTGGTCTGGGCGACAGAGTGAGACTCCAACTCAAAAAATGAAAATAAAAAAGAAAAGAAAAGAAAAGCTGTCCAACTTCATCAGTCATTAGAAAAAATGTGCATTAAAACCACAACAAGAGCTCACCACATACTCATCAGAATTGCCAAACAAGAAATTGTGTGGGCAAACTGCATCTCTTTCCATTCTTTTCCTGGTGGAGATGTTCTAGGGTTTAGCCCCCAGGGAACACGACCTGACCATTTCTTAAATAGCTAAATGTGCAACTCCTGTACTTTGGGGCATTTATCCAGAGAAATAAATACTTATTTCCCCACAAAAACCTGTACACAAATATTCATAGCAGATTTTTTTCACAATGACCTGAAAGTGGAAACAGCCCAGATGTCCTTTAGTAGGTATATGACTAGAGAAGCTTTAGTGTAACCAATACTATGGAATATTATTCAACCATGAGAGGGAACAAACTACTAATACATGGAATAACTTTAATGAATATTCAGAGAATTCTGCTGAGTGAAAAAAAATTTCAAAAAGTTACATGCTGTATGATTTCATTTATATAACATTCATGAAATGACAAAATTATAGAAATTGATTAGTGAGTGATGATGATTTCCACTGATTAAGAAGGGAATTGGAATGAGAATCTTGTGGTAGTAGCTATATAAAAGGTAAAATGAGACTCTTGTGGCAACGGAAATGCTTTGTATCTTGCCTGCATTAATGTCACAATCCTGATTGTGGTATTGCATGATAGTTTTATAATGTGCTTTCATTGAACAAACTGATACATGATATGTCTATATATTATTTCTTACAACTACATGTGAACCTATAATGATTTCAAAATAAAAAGTTTAACTTATAAACTTCTAGCCTCACTTATCTTTCCATATTTAGATGAGATTCCATAAGGGGTCACTGTATGTTATGTTAAAAGGCTATTTGGAAGAGGGGAGGGAGAGAGGAAAGAAGGTAGAATTGAAGAAAAGAGGCTGAGGGAAGGAGGGAAGGTTGAGAGGGATAGGAATGATGGAAGGGAGAAAAGAGAAAATAAAAATGGGCCATGCAAAAGAGTACCAGGCCATTATATGGGATAGGCCAGGAGACTTGGAGGCAGGAACATCTAGGAGGTACCAACAGGGTCTAGGAGGTGAAATAGGATATATTTGATAACAGAGAAGAAACTGCTCCCTTCTCAACAAAGCACATAAACTTACTCAATGTGAACTCAGGATTTCTTCCTGCCATGAAATCCCTGGAGTGTCCAAGAAAAATTGATGGCCCATGGGGTATGATTTTGCAAGTTTAGAAGTTAAAATGAAATCTCCCTATCTGTTCCAGCACATGTGTGTCTTTGCAACTTGATATTTATGATGTGAATTCGGCTGATTAAATCCACTCTAGGATTCAAGGATTTGCACAACCTAAATATTCTGATTCTCAGGAAATCAAGAGCCTTATATTTCCTTTGAATATTTAGTCTTAGTGACATCCATAGGAAGCTGTTAGTGATAAGAACTGGGGATGGGGACCCGGACGTGGAGGATTTAGCTGTGCACAGTCGGATGTCATGCTGAATCCAAAACTCCTCAGTCATGATTTCATGAAACCTCATTATGAGGCCTCACATGGGACTGTCATACACAGATGGTACATATGACAAAGCTTGACACAAGTAGTGTCTCAAAGCTAGTAAACACAGAAGTGATGGATGCTGGATATAGAGTAAGCTTCATCATGGAATCTGGAGAGAGTCAACTTTTGCTAGAGACTAAAAAAGAAATGGAAAATGAACAGTGAATTAGACTTCAGGCTGAAACTGAAGATTAGAACACATGCCAAGCAAGAATTCATATTCTAACCTTAGAAAGTAAAACTCAATAGGAAAAACTATCATCCTTTTGCTAAGTTAGCTCTGGTAGAGTCTATATCACATCATGGCAAGAACCTGGTACCACTCAAAATAAACAAACCAATTTTAAATGGAACCCAAGAAAGGTTCATGTAGTAGACTATCCTCAGCTTGGGCAATTCCCTTTGGACTAGTGTTTGAATACTGCACAGATCTAGCAATCCTTTGGGTGAGGAATTTCCACTGAAGCTGGACATGTCAGACTGCTAATTCCTCTCTACTAATATCAGGCAGGAATTATGATATCCAGTCAAATAATGATGTAAAACTCAAAAGGAGGAATTCTGCTAATTGCCAAATTTGTTATGAAATTATCACATTTTCTGTTTCACTGCTAAGTTCTGGAAGACACATGATGAACGCATTAAAGAAACTGGAGATTGAGATCAACCACAAGTGTTGAGATGGAAAAAATTCAGAAGGCAAGCCTGTGACCTTGGGCATTTGATCTTTCAACACAGACACCTTTGAGGGAAACAATCAGTGTAAACATATTTGCTGTTGAACAAAATAATGAACTAAATTTACCCATATAAACTTGAAAACATTATGGATATACAGATGGCAACAATCTGGCCCTTCTCTAAAGATTTAGGCAAGTCTTTGATTAAGATTCATTTCTGTCTTGACTTTCAACCTGTCACTTCTTCCTTTCTACCTTTCATTTTCTCTCACCTTGACACAAGTCAAAATACCATCCTGCTACACTGTTGACATTTTATTTTAGGTAATTGTGTAGTTTAACTTTGCTCACCAGCATTCTTAACATATGGAAGCAATTAATTCATTATGTTTGCCATCATCAAGATTGGAATCCTAGGACATTCTGTATGTAATCCCATCACAGATTTCCCTTAACCAATTTTATAATATCTAACCCGTTTTCATAAAAGTAAAACTCACTAGTTAAGAAATAAATGGCATTGCTTATAATAAACTGCAGGCCACACTACAATTTAAATGGTACTGTTCTGTATAGCGAAGGATTGAAAGTTTAGAGTTCCTCCTCTTGGCAAAGATATTTTTTAAAGAATTGCTTAAATAAGCAGTACAGAAACCAGATGTCCTTTGGTAAGAGTATCTTAATGACCAAAAATTTACTGTCTGGAAATTTTCATCCTTTATAAAAGCAAGAAAAATTCTTTGGATTTATATCATATTTAGCAGCTGTGAAACAGTGCAAACATCTGTTTGTACGTATGGAGAGTTGACCCTCGGGGCCCTCATCTCTTAATCACCAAGCATCAAGCCAGTCTCACATGCACAATTTATTGTTTTCTTTGCCGTTGCCTCCCACACTTCAAAGTTTTCAAACACTCGTGTTTTGTTGGCAAAATGGAGGAACTAATCCATTTGTTATGACCCGCCTGGGCAACTTGGCAAGCCCTCATCTCTACAATAAATCAAAAATCAGCCAGGCATGGTAGCGCATGCCTGTAGTTCCAGCTACTTGGAAGACTGAGATGGAAGGATCACTGGAGCCCAGCAGCTCGAGGTTGTGGTGGCCGGGAGTGGCCACTGCACTCCAGTCTGGGTGACAGAGTGAGACTCCAACTCAAAAAAAAGAAGACCCGATGATTAGAATTTTTTGACACATAATCACAGCATTCTCTCCACCCAGTCCGTGCCCAAAAACACATTCATATTTGCCTCCAAGTTCATATTGGAGTGTCCACACTTACTCCAAATAATGCAAGATTTATGAGCTTTAAGCAGGAGTGTAGTAGCACATATACTACACTGTGCAAGGCCTCCAGTCACCATTTGTGGCCACAACACTTGAAAGTCCAGCTCAGAATAATTTATCCCTCTTTTATATGAATACGGGCATTATACCAGCTCTCATTTTGGAATTTTCTATTAGGATTTTGCTACATTTTTTAAAATAGCAATAATAACAACAAAAACGCCTTCCCACACTTGCACAGCCAGTGAATATAAGTTTCTAAAGGCCAACATGTTTATTGCACCCTATAAATAGGGAAAGTACGCTGAATTGGAATCGAAGCTTGCCAGGTCCAATCACCTGCTTTATTTATACATTCTTTTTTTCATATACAGAGTCTGCCAGACAAAGCATTTCTATGGCAAAAAAGGTATCAGCTTCATTTTTATATATTTGTGAAAAAACCAATTAAAACAAAATCTCATTGCAATGACTTACATTACAAAACTAATATGATTTATATACCAATGTCATTTTGAGGATGTTCTATCATAAAAGTGCTCTATTAATAAGATAATAAGCATATCTGTAATAATTGACTCGACCAATTCATGCCTTCAGTGGCCCCTATTTCAGCAAACATTCTCTACATTATGTACTATTTGCATTGAACTTTGGAAACAAAGAAGAAGTCATGTTCTAGTTGTACGCTCACTAAGTAGAAACTATATTTTGTTTATTTCTCTATTTAAAACATCCCAACTGTTTCCACAGAATGGGGTAAGAGGGGGATTTACCCAAGAAATTAAAGCCATAAGAATATCTTGAAGAGGAGACTCCTGAAGATGGCGAAGGTCTAGGTGGATCCGTGAGACTCTCCAAACGTGAGTTCCCAAAAAGACTCTTACTTTTCTTCTTGCAGCCCCCTGCCCACTGCCAGTCACACTGGTACAAGGTCCAGGGACCTTTGGTCCCAGGCAGGGCCAGAAATTGCAGCCTGGCTGTAGCTACTTCACTATATGTAACTCTGGAAAGCTGGGGAATCCCAAATCCCGGATCCCCAGCTCCCTCCCTAGTTATATCGTCACGACCAGCACCCAGCACCAAGCTGCTGGTCATCCAGGGAGGCTCTGGGTGCATACCCCTCAGAGATACTGTTCCCATTTCTGACTGAAGTGCCCTGTGAGGGACCCAGAGCCACAGCCTGCCCTCTGGAGCTTTGGAGATACAGAGCCCCAGGCCCACCCTGGCTGAGGCACCCAGCATGTGACCACAAGTTTATGTAAGGGAGCTTGTGCAAGGTGCTGATCAGAGGCTCCCAGCTCCAGAGAAGGGAACCCCTGAGCTCCTCCTCCACCCCAGCCTGCTGGTGGCACCCCAATACAACACCCAGCTGTGCAGCTAGTCCCACCTAGAGATCCACACGAGCATCCCAAAAAGTGAAAGTAAAACTACCACCTCCACCATTCTCAAGGCAGATTTACATCACCCCGCCCACCTATCAGAGCCTCCACCTCCGTTGCAATGGTGATGTCATTAAACAGGAGACAAAGCCCCTCCCCTACGCAGAACAGAGACAAGCCACAGGTCTCCCAGGCAGCAGGCTAGTTGCCTGCAAAAAAACAGAAAGGAAAGGCTGGAGATTAGAGCTCAAGGGACTTTAACCACTAAGAGATGAGAGAAAAATCTACACAAATGAAGGAAAATCAAAAGAAGAATATGGATCTCTACTAGACTCCTGGGAGGGTAGACACTGAGAAAACTGACTTCGGAATGCAAACAATGGAGAGTCCCCAAAATGATTGATCTCAAACTACAAACCTAGACATCAAGACATTAATGGAGAGATTAAAAAGAATTGAGGAGACTCAAGAAGAAACTAGAAAGGAGCTGATATCTGAGATAACAATAATAAAGAATGCTGTGAATGAAATAAGTAACAAACTGATAAGCATGGAAAGCAGAACTACCCAAGCAGAAGAAAGTATCTCAGCACTTGAGGACCAAAATACAGAACTAACCAAAACTCTCAAAAACACAGAAAACAAGGTCAAAAAGACAGAAAAAAACCTTCAAGAGATGAGCGATTACTTCAAGAGACAGAACCTAAGAGTAATTGGGCTTCCTGAGGCAGAAAGAGAGACAGAGAACACACTGGAACAAACCTTCCAAGAGATCATTCAAGAAAACTTCCCTTATCTAATCAATGATGCAAAAACTCAAACACAAGAGATTCAGAGAACACTTGCAAGACAACAAATGAGAAAACCAACTCCTAGACACATAATAATTTGCCTAAACAAAGTAGGCATAAAAGAAAAAATCCTAAAGGCAGCAAGAGAAAAAGGCCAGATCACCTACCAGGGAAAACCAATTAGAATAGCAGCAGATTTATCTACAGAAACCCTGCAGGCTAGGAGAGCTTGGAGCCCTATCTTCAAAGTCCTAAAAGATAAACAATTTAAACTAAGAATAACCTACCCAGCCAGATTAAGCTTCATCAGTGAGGGAGAATTAAAATCTTTACCAGATATCCAAACACTAAGAAATTACGCTGTCACCAAACCACCTCTACATGAAACACTCAAGAAAGTACTAAACACAGAAGAAAAGGGGGAAAAAAGAACAACGCTCTTCACAAGAGTACAGGAAAAAGCATAAAATACACATGAACCAACCCCAAAAATAAAAGGACAAAAAAACCAAGTGGAAGAACAAATCTATAAGAACTCTATGATAGGGATGAACTCTCACATTTCAATAATTAGCCGGAACGTGAATGGACTAAATGCACCACTGAAAAGACATAGAATGGCAAAATGGATAAAATATCACCAGGCAACAATATGCTGCCTTCAAGAGACCCATCTCACTAGAAAGGACATGCACAGACTCAAAGTAAGAGGATGGGAAACAAATTTTCAGGTGAATGGAACACAAAAGAAAGGTGGAGTTGCGGTCCTAATTTCAGACAAGATACCATTTAAGCTATCAAAAATTTAAAAAGTTACTGAGGGACACTACATAATGGTAAAGGTTCACTCCATCAACAAGAAATTTTTATCCTAAACATATATGCACCTAACATAGGTGCACCAACTTTTATAAAGCAACTCCAAGGAAAGTTAAAGAAGGATATTGAGTTTAACATCATCATAACTGGGGACTTTAATACCCACTCACAACCCTAGACAGATCATCAGGACAAAAAATCAGCAATGAGATACGGAACCTCAGTGTGACTCTGGACCAAATGGACTTAATTGATACCTACAGAACACTCCATCCAAAGACCAGAGAATACACATTCTACTCATCACCGCATGGAACGTATTCCAAGATCAACCACATAATTGACCATGGATCAAGCATAAGCAAATTTAAAAGGACCGAAATTCTACCATGCAGCTTCTGGGACCCCAGTGGAATAAAAATAAACATTGACACTCACAAGGTTCCCCCAAAACCCACAAATACATGGTCACTAAACAGCATGATGCTAAGCAACTCCTGGGTCAATGATGAAATCAAAACAGAGATCAAAAGATACCTGGAAACAAATGAAAATGAAGAAACATCTTACCAAAATCTCTGGGATGCCTTGAAAGCTGTAGTAAGAGGGGAATTTATATCCCTACAAACACACATGAGGAAAATGGAAGGAGCACAAATCGACAGCTTAACAAGCCACCTAAGGAAGCTGGAAGAGGAAGACCACAAAAACCCTAATTTCAGCAGAAGAATCCAGATCACCAAAATAAAAGCCCAAATCCAGGACATAGAAGTCAAAAAGACAATACAAAAAAAATCAATGAAACAAAAAGGTGGCTCTTCAAAAGGATAAACAAGATCCATAGTACCCTAGCTTGACTGACCAAGAAAAAGAAAGAAAAAAACACAAATAAGCACAATCAGAAACAAAAAAGATGAAGTCACACCTGACCATGAAGACATACAAAATATCATCAGAGAACATTATGTACACTTATATGGAAACAAACATGAAAACCTCAAGGAAATGGAGGATTTCTGTCATCACACAACCTACCCACATTGAAACAAGAAGAAATTGAGACCCTAAATAGACCAATAATAATCAAGGAAATTGACTATGCAATAAGAAAACAACCTACAAAAAAAGCCCTGGACCAGATGACTTGCCAGCAGAATTCTTCAAGAGCTTTAAGAAGTAACTGATTCCAATCCTACTGAAGCTATTTCAGTTGATTGAGAAAGATGGAACCCTCCCCAAATCATTATTTGAAGCTAACATCACATTGATATCCAAGCCAGGTAAAGATCCAACTAAAAAATAGAACTACAGGCCAATATCTTTGATGAATATAGATGCTAAAATTCTCAACAAGATCCTAGCAAACCGGACTCAACAACACATCTCAAAAATCATCCATTATGACCAAGTAGGCTTCATCTCTGAGATGCAAGCCTGGTTTAACATTCGTAAAACAATAAATGTAATTAAATACATCAAAAGATGTCAAAACAAAAACCACATGATTATATCATTAGATGCAGAAAAAGCTTTTGATAACATCCAGCACCCCTTCTTGATAAAAACCATCAAACATCTAGGCATATGGGGAATATACCTCAAAATAGTAAAAGCCATCTACGAGAAGCCCACAGCCAGCATACTCCTAAATGGACAAAAATTGGAACCCTTTCCCCTGAAAACTGGAAGAAGACAAGGATGCCTACTCTCACCCCTCCTGTTTAATATAGTATTGGAAATCCTGGCTAGAGAAATCACAGAAGAGAAGACAGTCAGGGGTATCCAAATAGGAAAAGAGGAAGTGAATTATCTCTCTTTGCAGATAACATGATCATGTACCTTGAAAACCCAAGAGAATCTGTCAAAAACCTCCTTACACTGATAAAGGACTTCGGCAAAGTCTCAGGATACAAAATAAATATGCAAAAAACAATCGCATTTCTTTACACCTATAATAAACAAACAAAGACCCAAATAAGAAACACAATTCCATTCAAAATAGCCACAAAAAAAAGAAATACCTTGGCATCTTCCTAACCAGAGATGTGAAAGACCTTTACAATGAAAACTACAAAACACTGCTCAAAGAAATCAAAGATGACACAAACAAGTGGAAAAATATCCAATGCTAGTGGATTGGAAGAATCATCATTGTGAAGATGTCCATCTTACCTAAGGCAATCTACAGATTCAATACAATACCCATCAAATTACCAACAACATTCTTCTCAGACCTAGAAAAAAACAACAAAGGAATTCATATGGAAACACAAACGACCAAGAATAGCCAGAACAATCCTCAGCAAAAAAAAAAAAACAAAGCAGGTGGTATCACATTACCAGACTGCAAACTTTACTATAAAGCTACAATCATTAAAACAACTTGGTATTGGTATAGAAACAGGCATATAGATCAATGGAATAGAATTGAGATCCCAGAAGGAAAACCTCAATTTCTCAACCAACTCATCTTCCACAAAGCCTCCACCACCTATCACTGGGGAGAGGAGACCCTATTCAGTAAATGATGCTGGGAAAACTGCCTAACCACATGCAGAAGATTGAAACAGGACTCATATCTATCCCCATACACAAAAATTAACTCCAAATGGATCAGAGACCTAAATGTAAAACCTCAAACCATAAGAACCTTAGAAAATGAAGGAAAAACCCTCATGGAAATCAGAACTGGCATCCAATTCCTGAACAAAACTCGCAACCCACAGGCCGTAAGGGATAAGATAGACAAGTTTGACCTCATTAAAATGACAAGCCAGCAGGGCTCGTGGCTCAGCCTGTAATCCCGCGCCTTTGGGAGGCTGAGGTGAGTGAATTGCCTGAGCCCACGGGTTCGAGACCCACCCGGGCAGCGAGACCTCACCTCTCCAATAAATCAAAAAATCAGCCGGGTGTGGTAGCACATGCCTGTAATTCCGGCTACTTGGAAGGCTGAGGCGGAAGGATCGCCAGAGCCCAGCAGGTTGAGGCTGCAGTGGCCGGGAGCGGCCACTGCACTCCAGTCTGGGCGATAGAGTGAGACTCCAACTCAAAACAACAACAAAAAAATGATAAGCTTCTGCAAAGCCAAAGAAACCATCAAGAGAGCAGGGAGACAACCTACAGACTGGGAAAAAGTATTTGTCAATTCCAGGTCTGACAAAGGCTTAACATCTTGGGTCTACAAGGAACTCAAACGTGCTGAAAAGAAAAGAAACAAACAACCCCATTATAAAATGGGCAAAAGATATGAACAGACACTTCACAAAGGAAGACATCTGAGCAGCCAACAGACACATGAAGAAATGCTCAACCTCACTATTCATCAGGGAGATGCAAATCAAAACCACACTGAGATACCACCTAACTCCAGTCAGAATGGCAATTTTCAATAACTCAGAAAATAATACTTGTTGGAGAGAATGTGGCAAAACCGGGACACTCCTACACTGTTGGTGGGAGTGTAAACTAGTGCAACGTCTGTGGAAAGCAATGTGGCGATTCCTAAAAACTTCAAACATTAACCTCCCATATGACCCTGCAACCCCCTTACTGGGAATATACCCTGAAGAACTCAAATCACTCTATAAAAAAGATACCTGCACATGAATGTTTATCACAGCATTGTTCACAATAGCAAGAACCTGGAGCCAACCATGCTGTCCAACAACAGAGGACTGGATTAAAAAAATGTGGTACATATACATGATGGAATACTATGCAGCCATAAAAAAGAACAAAATCTTGAATTTCGCAGCAACCTGAATGGAGCTAGAGTCTATAATACTGAGTGACGTCTCACTGAAACAAAGATCTGAATATCACATATTCTCACTCATATAGTGGACCTTGATCATCCAACGCACTATCATAAGAAAATGACTGACAGTTTTGGGAAACTATGGTGTGGGGGATAGGACTAATGGTAGTAAACATCTGTCTGGGGACGGGGAGACACCTGTTTTCAACAAGGAGGTCTGAGTGAAGCATATTTGTATACCTAACTCTTAACTGTACCCCACAATATCAAAATAAATAATATTGATATTAAAAATGGTTTTTCCTTAGTAGATTTCACTAGTAAGGAATACCATTACTGTGCCTTTTTCATTTATGAATAAGCATGGAAAAAAATGAATATCTTGAAGAAATACACTAAGGTAAAAACCACGTGCACAACACCTCCTTTTTTATCCTGCTGAGTTCAAAGCATTTCTGGAACTCGAAGATATGCTCAAGAAAGACTAGACCTTGGCCTGTCTCATCATTATGAGCAGAATGGTCTATTGTACATATTCAGGATCTGAGATCCGTAAAACAAGACTAATTCCCAAGACACCGATATATGTTCCTGGGAATAAAGTTTCCATGGTCAATTAAATTTGGGAAACACACATAGAATGCCCTTTTTTGGGATAAAGTCAAAGCCTATTAACAAATTAAAGTGTATGAGTACTACTGCTTAAAGGCATCTTGTATTATTATTTGTAAAAACACAAGGAAAACTTTAAGACATAAGGTGGTGTAAAGAATAATAAAATAAACCCAGGTCCCCATCTTACAGCTTAAGAAAGAAATCTTACAGAAACAATTGATGCCTCTGTGTGTCCTTCTTCCATCATATCTCTTCCATTTCTCAAAGGTAACAAAATTCTGAACATTTTATGCATTGCTTATGCAGTTAGTATTGTTTTCTTCTCCCTTCATATATGTCTAAGCAATAGGTATACTTTTGTGTTTTTAACTTTTACGTAAATGATATCATACTCTGAATATTATTTTTGCTAAATCGTGGGTAGGGGGCACAACCTCAAGAAATTTTAATGCATGTAGTTCGCATTTATTTGTTTTCAGTTGTACGAATATCTATATTATAATGTAATTGTCTAGTCTCCAGATGAATGGTTAGATTGTTTCACCTCTGCCTTCCCCCCCACACTCCTCCTTACATATGATTCTGGTTTTGCATATGACTAGACAGAGTAGCCAAATGAAACCATAAATAGAAAGGCCCAAACAGATCACTTCTGTGTGAAAATTTCACACTTGATGGAGGTGATTCCTGAAGGTCAGTGATCAAATGGTATGGGAATTATTATTTATCCATGTGGGGAAAAGAATAAAACTAGATCTTTACTTCACAACCGTAGTCCAAAATCAGTTCCAGGTATATTATATTATCAGTCCTAGGTATATTACAGACTAAATGTAAAAAGTAAAACATTGAATATCTAGTAGAACATGCATAAGAATATATAAGGGCATGGAGGAATCCTTAAAGCAAAATACTATGAGCTCAAACAGTGAAAAAAAGTCAATACATTAATCTAAATTTTAATTCAAATTGTCTACTCATCAAAAGATACTGCATAAAAATAAAAAGACAAGGCTCAGAATGAGGGAAGACATTTACAAAACACAAAACTAACAAAGGTTAGTATCCAGGATAGATGGAAAGAATATTTTAAAATTTAAGTCAGCATTTTATAAATTATTGGACCCTTATTTAGTGAACTGCCTATTGACATCTTATGAAAAAAATACTACACGGGGCACAACTTGGGAACAATTTATATTATGGCAAAAGCATCAAACTTGGAAAAGACTTTGTCATAGATCTCTACTCAGCTCTTTATTCTTCAGCAACATGACACTAGTTGAACAATTTACTCATCTGAGACTTGGTGTTTCATGTACAATGTGGAGATCAGCTCTATATTTAGAACAGAAAACTAAATATCATGAAAACCTGGAAACTGAACTAACAGTCACAGATTCACACTAAACTGACTTATAAACACCTTTCAATGACCACTTACAAATCCTTTAACCTCACAAACAGTGGCAAGAGATACCCTAGGGGGTCGGTAGAAAAAGAATCAGTTCTGGGCAAATTCTGTCTGAAAGATTTTCTGTTCTCATACAAGTTTATTCTCATGGTACTTATTAAATTTCTCTTTATCAAATACTATCATAGTAGGTAACAAAATAAAAGGGACAAAATATCCCTGAAGATGGAGTTTAGTCAGACTTTGAAACAAAGTATGGCTATTTATCTATTTCTGACATCTACATGTATGTCACATCAATATGATCACAATGCCCATGAGAAATAAGGTGTGTGAGAGTTTGAAACATAAATCAAAGTAAAAACAATTTTACCAATATCTTCAACTGCAAGATACTCCAATCAACTGTGCAAAAACCATTCCAAATGAGAGAGTAATACAGTTTTATTCTTGAAGATTAATCCTGTCATCCGTGGAGATGCCAATCTTAACTGGGATTTTCACAGATTTTCTTTTCTGCTTTGTTGTCAAGAAAGAAATTACAAATGTTTACGAGGAAAGCCATTTTGTATATAACACAAGGGTAGAATCATCATTTGCATAATGACTTGTTCTTTTTTAAAATGGGAAGCCTGTATTTTATAATATTAAAACAAAAAGGGAGTATAAAGGAATTGCCTATAGTCCAGATATCAGTGTCCAATTAAAGAATTAAAGTAAGAAATAATCTCAAAATAAGTATATTTTAAGTCTACTAAAATTAACTTTGCAACATCAATTTCAAGCAATATTACTGACTAGAAATCTAGGAATGCTTTTGTTTTGGAAAGTGCCAAATAAAGTGTACCAAATATTTTATCAGCAAGAAAGTAAGGAAGCTGCAGAAGTTAAAATGAAGTAGGAATCCTCTAAAGTTATCTAACATTTGATAATTTCTAGAAATACAATAGAGAGGAAGAAATAATTTTCAAAGATATATAGGTGAGAATTGCCCAGAATTGCTGAAAGGTATCAAGTTTCAGATTCAGAAAGCTCAACAAATCACAATGAAGAAAAAAAGCAATATATTCCTAAACATATGATAACAAAACTTAAGAACACAAAAGACAAAATGTTTTCTTTAAATGAACCAGATAAAAGACATATTACAGAAAAAGGAATAATAGACTAATAGCTGTTTATTTTCAAGAGCCACAGTGTCATCAAGCAATGGAATGATTCCTCTAATGTGCTTGAAGAAAATGCAATTGGCCTTCTGTATTTGCAGGTTCCACACTGGTGGATTCAAGCAACCCTGGATGGAAAATGCAGTTAGGCCTACAATGGTTGTGTCTGTACTGAAAATGTACAGACCTTTTTCTTTCTTGTAATTATTTCCTAAGCAATAAATTATAACAATAATTTATATAGCATTTACATTGTATTAGGCACTATAAGTAATATAGAGATGATTTGAAGTATAAGCGAGGATGTGCATAGGTTATATGCAAATACTAACCATTTTACATAAGGCCCTCAGCATCTTAAGATTTTGGTATCCTTGGGGCAGTTATTGAAACCAGTCATTCATGTATACCAAGGGACAACTGTAACTTTCCATCTAGAATTCTATGCTCAATAAATCATCTTTTTAGAATAAAGGGAAAAGCCAAGACTTTTCTCAGATTTACCAGAAATGAATCAAAGCAAAAACAGATTTTTGTTTTGCGTTACAAATCTCACTAAGAAAAATTCTAAATTATTTCTCTTAGACTAAATAAAAATGATGGAAGTTATGAGATACAGCAATAGTCAAAAAAGATACCTTTAAATAAGTGAGTATATTTAAATAAGTGATTTTGAACCAAGAACAATGTTCTCCCCTCGGGACATTTGAGGATCTGGAGACATTTGAGGATCTGTCTGTGACAACTGAGAAAGGAGTATGGTGCTGGTATCTGGCATGGAGGCCAGACCTGCTACTGAACATCCAACGTGTAAAGGACAGCTCCCACAAAGCATTATCTGGCCCAAAATGTCGGTAGTGCTGAGTTTAAGAAACGCTGTTCTAAATTGACACTGTACAGCAGTAATAATTTGTCTTGTGGGATTAGAATTAAAATACACTTTAAAAAATATAGTGTAGGGAGGGAGGATGGTAATTAAAGTATTGTAAGGTCTTTGCATAATTTTGGAAGAGGAAAAAGACAGATTAATTGTGAACTTTGATAAGTTGAGTGACCATATTAACGTATTAAACGGGACTACTAAATGAAGACACGTTAGAAGCTATGTTCTCTAATCTAGTGTAGGAGAGTATGGAATGAGAATGAAGGGGAAAAACAATAAGAAGGAAACAAGAAAAAGGAAAGAAAACAGGATGGAAAAAATTAAGAATTTTGGTAGAAATAAACACAAATATATTAGTAATAGAAAGAACTATAAGTAGACTAAAACTCTTCAGTTTAAAGAAAAAAAAAACTAAAAAGAAAATAGAGAAAAAAACCTGTCAGTCTGAAATAAGAATTTCAAATATATTCTGTTTTCAAAAGCTATTTATAAAACATTAGGGCACAGAATTACACAACTGTTAAAAGTTAAAGGATAGAGGACGATATACAAGGAAAACACTATCTTTCCAAAAAAAAAAAAGTTCATGTGGCTATATGCATATTAGATACAGTAGACAAAACAAAAAGCATTAATGAAGATTAAAACAAAAGTTTACTGCATAATAATAAAAAGTTCAACAAAACATGAAATTAAATTTTATCGTATCTAGTAATGTAGCCTTAAAATATACCAAAAAAAACTACAAGAAATTTTAACAAATCTGTCATTAGACAGTTTTTTAACTCAGTAGTTGATACATGAAGCAGAAGTTAAATCAGTAATGCTATCAGAAGATTTGAAACAAACATTTGCAAAATAATATACTCAAATGTTTGAGAATAAATTGATTTTCATGCATATTTGAGACATTTAAAAAATAACTGATCACATGGTATCTTAAACTGCTACAAAACATTAAAGAATTGCTATTATGAAATTATTTCCACTTCTCACAATAAACAAAATGTAAGAAACAATTACAAAAATATAGCTAATAAAACTCCATACAGCTGGAAATTTTAAAACATTTCTAAATAATTCACGAATCAAAGTATAAAACACAATGAAAATTAGAAAACTGAATGCTAAAAATTGTGGAATGGAGACAGATTAATGTCTAGGAAAAATGCATTGTCTTAAGTGACATATAAAAATAAAAAGAATTTTTAAAAACCCTAAAAATTTAGGAGAAAAAAAACAAAGAAAGCAAAAAATACAAAGACAAAAGCAGAAATTAATGAGATAGAAAACAAAAATATCAAGAATCAAAAATGCCAAAAGTTGGTCTTTAAAAAAAACTCATGAAACTGACAAAATCCTGTCAAGATTTGTCAGGAAAAAAGAATTAACTCCTAAGTAAACAATGTCAAGAATGAAAATTGGTACATAACTATAGATACTGCAGAGAAATGATAAAAGAAATAAACAATTTTATGCCAACAAATACTGAAAATTTCTATGAAATGGGTAAGATACTGAAGAAATACAAGCCACCAAATCAACTCATGAAGAGATAGAAAAATTGGATAATACCGTAAAAATGAATAATAAAGGTAAATATCTTTCCAAAATGAAAACTTCAGGGATCAATAACTTTACAGGAAAGTTCCTTCTAACATTCAAAGAAAGACTATTATGAACATACACAAATTATTTCAAGAATGTCAAAAAAAGAAAACTCTCATCGGGCTGGGTGGCTCAGCCTGTAATCCCGCGCCTTTGGGAGGCTGAGGTGAGTGGATTGCCTGAGCCCGCGGGTTCGAGACCCGCCTGGGCAGTGAGACCTCACCTCTACAATAAATCAAAAAATCAGCCCGGGCGTGGTAGTGCATGCCTGTAATTCCCGGCTACTCGGAAGGCTGAGGAGGAAGGATCGCTGGAGCCCAGCAGGTCGAGGCTGCGGTGGCCGGGAGCGGCCACTGCACTCCAGTCTGGGCGACCGAGTGAGACTCCAACTCAAAAAAAAAAAAAGAAAAAAAAAAGAAAACTCTCCCCAATTCACAGTGTGAGGCTAATATGCCTGAAACAACAAAATAGATAAGAATAGCACAAAAACGGAATATTACAAGCTAATCTTTGTCATATATAATAACATAAAAACTCTAAGCAAAGCATTAGCATTGTTATATGGCAACATATTAGAAATATAATACCCTATAACTAAGCAGGGTTTATCCCAGACAAAATTGGTTTAATTTTAGAAAATATGCTAATTTAATTTACCTCATTAATATCTTAAAAGAGGGAAAAGTAGCCAGGTGCTGTGGCTAATGTCTGTAATCCCAGCACTTTGGGAGTGGAAGAATCACTTGAACCAGGAGTTTCAAACCAGCCGAGCAACACAGGAAGACCTTATCACTACTAAAAATAGAAATAAATAAAAAATAAATAAAAGTGGAAAAAAATGATCAACTCAATAGGTGCATAAAATTTATTTGATAAAATTTAACACACATTTTTATGAGTCAAAAAATAAAATAAGGTGCAGTTAAGCTAATAAAGGGCATCTACAAAAAATATGGACAATAAATTATGTATTTTGTGGTGAAATATTAAACGCTTCAAAATCAATACAACTGCACTCATTCTCACCTCATCAGTTCAAAGATACACTGAAAAACCTGGAGACAGCCAGATTAGGTGGCTTAGCCTGTAATCCCATGCTTTGGGAGGCCGAGGTGAGTGGATTGAGCCCGCAGGTTAGAGACCCGCCTTGGCGAGACCTCATCTCTACAGTACATCAAAAAATTAGCCGGGCACAGTAGCGCACATCTGTACTTGGAAGACTGAGGCAGAAGGATCGCTGGAGCCCAGCAGGTCCATGTTGCAGTGACCAGGAGCGGCCACTGCATGGCAGTATGGGTGACAGAGTGAGACTCCAATTGAAAAAAGCAAAACAAAACAAAACAAAACCTGGGACTTCAATATGACAAGAAAAAAAATAAAGGAATAAGGCCTAGAAAGGAAAAAAAAGGTTAGCATTATTGATGGATGACATGATTGTTTACTTAAAAAATTCAGAAGAATTTTCATGTAAATTATAAGAACCAGTCTAAAAGTTCAGCAAGTTTTCTGGGTATAGCATCAAAAGTAATCACATTTCTATACAACAACAAAAAACTATAAGAAAAACTGTAAGAAAAAATAATATATATATAATTTTTCATAGTGTTTACTACAGCAACAAAAATGATAAAGCACCTAGAAAGAAAGATATCAAAATATATGTAAGACTTGTATTAATTATAAAATGTTACTGAAATACATTGATAGCTATACTAATTAAAAGAGCTATCACATTCATGAATAGAAAGACTTAATAATAAAATATATGCAATTTTCCCCTAAGTGACCTAGATATTTTAAACAATTTCAATAAAATCCCATAGGATTTTGGGGGGCAATTAATCAAGATAATTTAAAAAATATAGAGAAGTGAAAAGAACCAAGAATACTCTTGAAAAAAATACATGCTGGGAAGACTTTATCTACTAGATAGCAAGACTCATTATGTAGCTATAATAAAGATAATATATTGCTAACAGAGAGACAAAAAAAAAAAAAAAACAACAACAGTTAAATAAACTAGAGAATTCAGAAACAGAACCATAATTGTATATAAAAACTGTTTTATGAAAGAGCAGTCAGGGCAAATCAGTAAGGACAGGATGGACTATTTAAGATATGGTACTGGGAAAATTAGCTATTTACATGGAAAAAAATTAGTGACTTTGTATCTTTATCTCACACTATTTATAAAAGTTAATTGCTGGTACCATAGAAATAAACTTATAAAAATTTTAGAAGGCATTGTAAAAG
>JAPVLO010003225.1:0-24510 GCA_027257055.1 Cephalopachus bancanus
TCACCTCAGCCTCCCCAAGTGCGGGGATTACGGGCTGAGCCACCAGCCTGGCCGGAATTATCTTCTTCATTTCATTTTTGGATAGTTCATTGCTGGTATATAGAAAAATCATTGATTTTTATATGTTGCTCTTATATTCTGTGACCTTGCTGAAATTGTTTATATCCTAATATTTGTTTATTTAACTGAGTTATTTTATTGTCAGTGCTGGTATTACTAGTATACTCAGAAGCCCTTCTGCTCTGGTTCTGACAAATTCCACTTCCATTTTTACTGTCAGTAATAAACCCATAGTTGTCTGCAGACCACCCAGCCTTGCCTGAAGCCAAGGCAGAGTCCATTAGGAGGTGCAGCCCTTTCTCCTTGTTCTCGTTTTTCTCCTTGTCCTGCAGAAATGTACAGTCTGGGATGCTTCATACCTGGGAAAGGCCTGAGATAATAGAAGCATCAGTGGTTGTAATTGAGCAGCAACCCCTGGCCCTGTTCCAGACACCTGGAGATCCAGGATCTGGATCCCCTGGTACCTGGGAGTTCTTAGATCTTGTTCTAATTTCCAGCTCCCTGAGGGTTGGGGATTCTGCCTAGCACTCCAAGTTTGTAGAATGTGCCTTCTTTTCCAAGATCTATCTCCCTGGGGGAAGATCAGCGCTGAAAATTTCTCTAACTTGTTCCTGGAAGTTTTCTGATGGATTTCTTTTAGAGTTCTATTCTGCAACCGGTGCCACACCCCCTTGAATCCCTAATCACGCTTCCCCATCTAAATTGATACTGTGGTTTTTGCTCCTCTTTTCTTTCGGGGACCCCTGCTTTGGTCACTGGTAGCTGCTGATGACACTCGGAAGTTTTTGTTTGGGAAGTTAGCAACTGTGTTCCCTGAGTTAAGTAAGCCAGTTGGATGACTGAGGGTTCTTCCCAGAGCTGGGGATTAGCATTGCAAATGTGGCTCTTTGGCTCTAGTTAGTACTATGATGCCCAGGGAGAGAAGGAATTGTGCCAACTGAAGAGAGATTCCCTCCCAACCAGCAGGAGATTTTCAAAACACAGCATCTGCTTGGAAGGCTCTTGTGCACTCTGATCATCGTCATTGTAATTATCACTGCAATCATGATATGAATTTAAATTTCAGTCATAAACTTCTGTGTGCACAAAGTGTAATTTTCAGCCGGGCTCGGTGGCTCAGCCTGTAATCCCGCACCTTTGGGAGGCTGAGGTGAGTGAATTGCCTGAGCCCGCGGGTTCGAGACCCACCTGGGCAGCGAGACCTCATCTCTACAATAAATCAAAAATGAGCTGGGCGTGGTAGCGCGCGCCTGTAGTTCCCGCTACTTGGAAGGCTGAGGCGGAAAGATCACCGGAGCCCAGCAGGTCGAGGCTGCGGTGGCCGGGAGCGGTCACTGCTCTCTAGTCTGGGCGACAGAGTGAGATTCGGACTCAAAACAAACTAACAAACAAACAAAAAAACAAAGTGTAATTTTCTTTATTCTTAATGCCTCTTTAATTTCTGTCTCTGCATCCTTATTCTGCGTAATGGCAGACAGCTCCTTGCCAGTTCCAGTTGCACCTTTTTGAGTGGCCTCACTGACAGACTTGGACATGGTACCTTGCCCCAGATTCAGTGAGAGTCTTTACTGGAGCCTGCTTCAAACTTGCTCATTGCCCTCTAAAAGAATTTTGAAAATTTATGTACCTCCACTGTTGACATTTAAAGATTTTTTACTTCTTTTTTTTTTGAGTTCGGATCTTACTCTGTCACCCAGGCTAGAGTGCAGTAACATGATCACGGCTTACTGCAGCCTTGACCTCCTGGGCTCAGGCATCTCTGCCTTTTGAGTAGCTGGGACTACCATGCCTGGCTAATTTTTTGATTTTTTTGTAAAGACGAGGTCTCACTATGTTGCCCAGGCTGGTATCAAACTGCTGGGCTCAAGCGATCCCCCCATCTTGGCCTCCGAAAATGCTGGGATTACTGAGCCACTGTGCTCTGCCTTGACGAACTATTTTGAAAAATAAAAACCTTTAGGCAACCCCTTCGGGTCCCCTCTCACTGCGAGACCTCATCTCTACAATAAATAAAAAAATCAGCCAGGCGTGGCTGCGCGCGCCTGTAGTTCCAGCTACTCGGAAGGCTGAGGCGGAAGGATCGCCGGAGCCCAGCAGGTCGAGGCTGCGGTGGCCGGGAGCGGCCACTGCACTCCAGTCTGGGCGACAGAGTGAGACTCCAACTCAAAAAAAAAAAGAAAAAAGAAAAACAATAACAATAAAAACAACTTTTTAGACAATTTGATTGCTAAGCTCTTTTTGTCAATATGTACAAATAGGAAGCCTTAGCGAGCATTTTGATCTTTGTTTGTGTGTGTGGGTGTCTGCGTGTGTGCCTATTTATAGCAGTGCTACTTATAATCATCAAAAACTGAAAGTCACCCAACTGTCTGTTAATAGGTGAATGGATAAACAAACTGGGATACTTCCATGCAATGGAATACTAGTCAGCAGTAAAAAGGAATACATAATTGGTGTATACAACAACATGAATGAATTTCAGATGCATTATGTTAAACGAAAGAACATGAATAAATTCAGATGCATTATGTTAAATGAAACTGTTACAATATATTAGTCCATTAAACGACATTCTGGAAAAGGAAAAAATATAGAAATGGTGATCAGATCAATGGTTGCCAGGAGTTAGGACTGGGAATTTTAATTCCTACAAGGAAATTCTTAGTTGGAATTTTTCTATATCCTGCCAGTGGTGATGGTTATAATAGCATATGCATGTTTAAAATCTCATAGAACTGTATGCAGAAAAATTAAATTTTGCTATTTGCAATTAAAAATTTAAAAAGACCCACCGGGTTCGAGACCCGCCTGGGCCAACTTGGGGCGAGACCGCATCTCTATAATAAAATCAAAAATCAGCCTGGCATGGTGGCACGTGCCTGTAATTCCGGCTACTCGGAAGGCTGAGGCAGAAGGGTCGCTGGAGCCCAGCGGGTCGAGGCTGCGGTGGCCGGGAGCGGGCACTGCACTCCAGTCTGGGCGACAGAGTGAGACTCCAACTCAAAAAAAAAAAATTAAAAAAGAAATTAATATCTATCTTGCTGAGTTGTCATTGGCATTAAACAAAGTCTAATCCATCTGATTCATAAGGGCTGCTCAACAAACAGTAGCTGCTTTTACTATTTTTTTCCAGAGAGTGTAGAATAAAGGTTCCAAGCATAGGTTCTTAAGTTAACCTGCTTGTGTTCAGATTTTGCTCTGTTACCTATTGTGACATCTTTGTGTCTCTATATTCTCCTCTGTGAAATGGGGTGATGATTATACCTATCCTATAGAATTATTATTATTTTGATCAAGGTCTCACTCTGTCACCCAGGAGTGCAGTGGCACAATCATGGCTCACCACAGTCTCAACCCCCGGGGGTCAGGTAATTCTTTGCCTCAGCCTCCCGAGTAGCTGGGACTACAGATGTATACCACCACCCCCGGATAATTTTTTTTTTTTTTTTTTTTTGGGTTTGGGGCCACTCTGTCGCCCAGACTGGAGTGCAGTGGCCGCTCCCGGCCCCCGCAGCCTCGACCTGCTGGGCTCCGGTGATCCTTCCGCCTCAGCCTTCCAAGTAGCTGGAATTACAGGCATGCGCTACCACGCCCGGCTGATTTTTTGATTTATTGTGAGATGAGGTCTCACTGCCCAGGCGGGTCTCGAACCCGCGGGCTCAGGCAATCCACTCACCTCAGCCTCCAAAGGCGCGGGATTACAGGCTGAGCCACCGAGCCGGCTCCTGGATAATTTTAAAGTTTTTTTGGTAGAGATATTATCTTGCTTTGTTGCCTAGGATGGTCTCAAACTCCTGGCCGCAAGTGATCTTTCCACCTCGGCCTCCCGAAGCTCTGGGATTACAGGCATGAGCCACTGTGCCCAGCCCTATGTAATTATTAAATAGATGAAATGAGTTAATATGTAGACAAGAGCATAATGAATGTTCACATTTATTATTTACATCATTTATTGGTTTCTTGCTAATTTTTTTTTGGGTTGGAGTCTCACTCTGTCACCCAGACTGGAGTGCAGCGGCCGCTCCCGGCCACCGCAGCCTCGACCTGCTGGGCTCCGGCGATCCTTCCGCCTCAGCCTTCCAAGTAGCCGGAATTACAGGCATGCGCTACCACGCCCGACTGATTTTTTGATTGATATAGAGATGAGGTCTCGCTGCCCAGGCGGGTCTCGAACCCGCGGGCTCAGGCAATCCACTCACCTCAGCCTCCCAAAGGCGCGGGATTACAGGCTGAGCCACCGAGCCCGGCTCCTCTTGAAATTTTATCCGATGGATTTGAGAGACTGGTTTTGTTACTGCCTCTTATTTCTTTCTGTAGGACTTTATGGTCTGCACGAGGCAGACCATTTCCATTTGCCTTCTGGAGAGTCCATGCATCTATTGGAAGTTCCCTGGCAGCATGAGGGCTCTGGGTTGTAGGTAGTGACAGCAGTTTACCTTGTCCTGTGGGGTTTTCCTATTGTTTACGTATATTGTAATCCAGTTGAGTGGGTAAGGAAGGGGAGGGATGGAGGTAGCGTTTTTATAGTTAAAAAAGATGTCTATACATAATATACATACTTTTGTGTATATATGTACATATATATACAAAATTGGGAAAATTGAGCATTTAAGAGAACAGTTACCCAACAGAACATGACTCTTAAAATTATGTTATTATAGGCAGGTTTTGCATAAAAAAATGTCAGAAATGGAGCTTAAAGATGAATTCTGTCATTCACATTGTAACCAAGAGTTCTGTGAAGTGCAGGGACAAAGTGTGCAGTGCATGGGCTGCCCCATCCCTCAAAGTCATCCATGATTCATGTGTGTATACATACGCCTCATTCTACAAAGGATTTGCAGTGGCTTGTGGCAAACATCAAGAAGCATAGTAACACATAAGTAATAAATACAAAATCAGGATAAGACAAACATAAATTAGAATAGTAAGTCAGCTGGACTCGGTGGCTCAGCCTGTAATCCCAGCACTTTGGGAGGCTGAGGTGAGTGGATTGCCTGAGCCCACGGTTTCGAGACCCGCCTAGGCAACTTGGTGAGACCTCATCTCTACAATAAAATCAAAAATTAGCCGGACGTGGTAGCGCGCGCCTGTAGTTCCAGCTCCTTGGAAGGCTGAGGCGATGGATCACCGGAGCCCAGCAGGTCGAGGCTGTGGTGGCCGGGAGCGGCCACTGCACTCCAGTCTGGGCGACAGAGTGAGACTCCAACTCAAAAAAAAAAAGTTGTGAATTTTTTTCAGTTGCCATAGACCCCAGGTTGCAAGTTATGTAACCTGAGCATGCCCGGATGAGCCATGCGCAATGATGGATGGAACCTAAGTGCTTGCACCAATAATTGAGGACCGAATTAAGAAGCAGACACCAACTGGCATGACCCATGATACAATCAGATTAAGCCCTGGTAGTACCCATGGCAGGACCCAGTCAGATCGTACCTCATTACCTTCTGCCTATAAAACCTAACCCATCCCCCAGCTCAGGGAGACAAATTTGAATGTTTCCTCCTGTTTTTTAGCCAACTTGCAATAAACCCTTTCTTTTCTCAAAAGCCAGTGCGATGGTATTGGCTTCTGTGCAAATCGAACAGCAAACTCTTGCTTGGTAACAAAAGCACAATACTCAACACAATGTTGTATGCAATGCTGTAGCCAAACTGTAAGCAAAAACCCAGTGTTAATGGATCATTTTAATTTATTGGACATGACTTATGTGCTTGGCTCTGCAATAAGCATTTTATATAAGCTGCTATTCAGTTTTCACCACAGACCTATTCCACACTAGATTATTCTCGCCATTTTATGGCTTTGGGGAGATAAAGCAACTCCAGGTCACTCAAAAGTGATCCAGGTTTGTCTAAGAGCCCATATTATTTTCTCGTTGCAATGGGTCACTCTGTCTCTGCAACTAGTGCTATTCCCATTTTACAGATGAATGAACTTTGACTCTGAGGGGATGACTGTTGGCCTAGGTTACTGAGAGATGGAGCCAGGTCTTTCGTCTCAGAGTAGTGACTTTGCTCCTGCCTTGACAACAGCATCCATCTTGAAGAATGTTGAACCAACCTACTACTACTTTGTGTTGGCAGGATATTGCTCTTTAAATGCCTGTGAGAACTCTTCTTGTGATTTCTGTGAAAGGTCAATGAGAGTCAACTTGTATGTTCTGGTCTTGCTTTTGCAATTACCTGCCATTATAACGGTTGCTGTTGCTTCATTTCTGTATATACCTCCCTTGGCATTACGAGCAAATGCTAAGGGCTTGGTCCAACTAGTATTTGATCTATAACCTTCTCTCCCATCCATATGAATTATTTTATTCTCTTCTCTGGATATATGAAAAGCAAAAGTAGCAGACCTTGTCATTTATCACCTAGGTAAGCAGAGATCTGTTACTTTAACTAAAAGAGCAATCATAACAACAGGAAAATTATTGGTACACACATCAGAGCAGAAAACCCCAGCTTGTGGCAGTCAAGGTCATGTTTCACACCTCCTTTCATGGACTGCACAGTCCTAGATGGCTTGCTGTTCAACCCTAGAGGGCAGCCAAGAAAGAGAGTTTTGAGGGTGAGGCTGTACTAGAAAAGGGACATGCAGTAATCAGACCCAAAATCCTATGGTTTGGTTGATTCTCCCATTTCTCCTAAGTCATATCTCACCAGCGGCACATCATATGGTTCCTCCTCTAAATACTAGAAAGTGAAGTGGGATGGTAAGGTCAGCTGTGGGCTAATAGTTCAGTTGGCACAGAAAGCTCAGATGGGCTGTGCCAGTACTCCACTATTGTGTTGACTGCTGTTCCGAGCCAGGTTGAGAAAAAGTGTCATCCAAAGAACAGAAGGTGTGTAGTGTAGACTGAACTTATTTGTTGTTACTCCATCTTTTGAGGAGACCTAAGTATCTTTGTAGCCTGTGATCCAGGGCAGGATGAACTTATTTATTATATTACATGCTAAGCTTGTATGAGGTGGATGTGTGTGCCCTGTGGCTTGTTGCCCCTACCTTAGCCTGCTTGGCTGAAAGACTGTACAGCGAGGGTCCTGACGGAAGGCCCCCTGGCCAGAGGCAGGTAGATCCAAGGAACAGGCTAAGCCAAGAGCAGGCTCAGCAATCCTCAGCAGGAGACAGGCATGGAGCTCTGCGGGGAATCAGGAAGAGGCCGGTTCTGGGACCCCAGGGCTGTGTGTGTGTGTGTGTGTGTGTGTGTATGTGCTAGGAGCTGGTTGGGATGTGATGTGTGGGTGGGCTTGTTTAGAGTGGTGGGGAATAGTCTAGAACAAGTAAACTTGTTCTTACTTCAAAGATATGTTTTCCACCCTAAGGCTTTTAGTCACAAGAGGGACCATGACTGGCTGGGTGTGGTGGCTCAAGCCTGTCATCCCAGCACTTTGGGAGGCCAAGGCGAGAGGATTGCCTGAGACCAGGGGTTTGAGACCAGTCTGGGCAACTTGGTGAGACCTCATCTCTACAATAAATAAATAAAAAATTAGCTGGGCCTGGTGGCACATGCCTGTAGTTTCAGCTACTTGGAAGGCTGAGGCGGAAGGATCACCTGAGCCCAGCAGGTCAAGGCTGTGGTGACTGTGAGGCCATGATTGTGCCACTGCACTCCAGGCTGGGCAACAGAGTGAGACTCCAAATTAAAAAAAAAAAAAACAAAAAACCAAAAGGGACCATGACAAGTCTACCCTCCGGGGAAGGGGAAAGGTCCATAGACAGAATTAAAAGTAAGCCCTGTCCTCAGGAAGGGAGTAGAGATGATGTATTCATGTAGCTAAGGTGCTGGCTTCTTTTCTCTCAGACGCATTGTGGTGCTGTGGAAACAACACTGGAGCCAGGCTCAGTGGCTCAGCCTATAATTCCATGACTTGAGAGGCTGAGGTGAGTGGATTGCCTGAGTCTGCGGGTTCAAGACCCACCTGGGCAACTTGGTGAGACCTCATCTCTACAATAAATCAAAAAATCAGCCGGGCATGGTAGTGCATGCCTGGTGTTCTGGCTACTTGGAAGGCTGAGGCGGAAGGATCGCCGGAACCCAGCAGGTCAAGGCTGCGGTGGCCGGGAGCGGCCACTGCACTCCAGTCTGGGCGACAGAGTGAGACTCCAACTCAAAAAAAAAAAAAAAGAAAAAGAAGACAACACTGGCTTTGTGCACAAGCAGAACTGGATCCAGATCCAGCCTCAGCTGTGATTTATCTGAACCCACTTCCCTCATCCATTAGATGGAGATAGTTAACCCCTTTGTCCTTGGGTGATGAGGAAATTAAATGAGATACAGTGTGTGTAAAGTGTCTGGTGCAGGGCCTGGCACAAGGTCCTTCCCCTTGCTTGGGGTGGGGGGAGCAGCTCCTGAGAGGCCCGGGGCTGGCTGCAGGTGTGGAAGGGGGAATAAAAAGACATCTGCAATGTCAAAAATTAGGCTAAGCATAAACTCAGCCTTTTGCACAGTTAAGCATGTACTCAGCCTTTGCACATTTAAAAAGTTCCTTTCCTGGAAACTGGCAACAGCACCTGCTGGCTAGGTTAAACTGTTTAACAGCTTTTTTTTCGCTTCTGTGAACCCCGCTAGCATTGCTTGAAAAGTGCCTAGACCTCCAAGATGTCGTGGTTTGGCCCACTTGGAAAGTCTCAATGTGGTTTTGCCTCATTTAAGCAAGCCCCTACAGCAAATGGGGGTCCTTGCTGTGGGACTTGCATGTCCAGCAACAAGTGGCCATCGGCTGGCTCTTGGCTAATAAACCTCTCCTTTTTATAACTTGTACTTTTGGTGTTGGTGTCTGTGAATTAAGTGTTCGGTCCCTATTTCATTTGGGGGCTCGTCTGGGATATCCGAGAGCTTAATCCCCAGCCCCAATCACCAGCTGACCTTGTGGGTCTGCATACCCGCGAACCTCAGTGTGCGTCGGACCTGGTGAGTCTGTGCACTCATAAACAGCTGATTGTTGTCCTGGCAGACTCACAATGTCCCTAGAATCCTCTGAGAGGTGAGTCAAGTTCCTGTTCTGTTTGTGCACACTTCTGGTTTGACCCGCAGGAAAGCTGGACGTAGCACTAATTCCTGGGTCCGAGGTCCCAGTGAGACGTCACTGGGCCCTCTAGTATTGCCCTTGGGCAGTTAGGTCTATCTGTTCAGTTTGTGTTATTGTCTTTATTTGTTCAGTGTTAGTCACTGTTGAGTCTGTTATTGCTATCGATATTATGGGGCAACAGTGCTCTAAGCCTGACACCCCTCTGCAACTGGTTTTATGCCACTTCAAGAATTTCCAAAAAGCAGCACAGCAGTTGGGTTATCAGGTAAACCAAGGAAACCTAACCACCTTTTGTTCCTTCGAATGGCCCACATATCCTAATTGCAGCTGGCCGCCGGAGGGGACCTTCAACCCTGCCATAGTGACAGTTCATCATTGATGCCACCCAGACCAGATCCTGTACATCACTGCCTGGAACCTCCTAGTAATGCAGCAGCCATCATGGATGAAGAAAGCCGAAAAGAAAGCTAATTCTTCTTGTGTTTTAGCCCTACAGGAAACTTCAAAAGCCAAGCCTCTGGTCCTCCAGAACCCACCAGAGGACGATGAAATTCCCCCACCCTACTCTATATCTGAGTGGGAGCAGGGGACCCACAAGGTTCTCAGCCCATCACTCACCAGGAGTGGGTCCTCGTAACAGCCCTTTATCCCTTTCTTCCTCATGCGGCCCCCGATAAACCAACTAGCCCCGACTCGTCTTCGGGGAATTCAGAACCACAAACTTCCACAGTCCTCCCCCTAAGACTGGCCCCAGGACTAGATGCAGGAGGTTCGGGAGGCCAGCCCTTTATGGTTTATGTCCCTTTCGCTACTAGTGACCTTTACAATTGGAAGCACCAGAATCCGGTGTTCTCTGAAAGATCTCAGAGCCTCATAGTCCTTTTAGAAATTATTTTCTTCACCCACCAGCCCACTTGGGATGACTGCCAACAGCTCCTCCAAGCCCTTTTTACTGCAGAGAAAAGAAAACAAATCTGTCAGGAGGCAAGGAAATTGGTCCTGGGAACAGACGGCAGACCAACAGAGCAGGACCATGTGGACCGTGTCTTCCCTGCTGAGAGGCCTAGTTGAAGCCCAAACACCGATCATGATAGGGAGTGTCTCACCACCTATCCCTGGACTCTAATGAGGGGTTTCCGGGCTGCTGCCAGGCGATTCACAAATTTATCTAAGGTAAGTGAGGTAACTCAGGGTCCACAGGAATCTCCCATAGCTTTTCTGGAATGCCTTATGGAGGTCTATCGGATGTATACTCCCATAGACCCAGAGGCTCCAGAAAATTGGAGGACTTTAGTTATAGCCTTTGTCTCTCAGTTGGCCCCTGATATAAGAAAGAAATTGCAGAAAATTAAAGGATTTGAAGGGAAAAGTTTATCAAAATTAACCGAGGTAGCCCAGAAGGTCTACAATTGCAGGGACTTGCTTGAAGACCCACAAACCAAAAAGATGGTCAAAGTAGTAACAGCAGCTTTACAGGAAGTTAAACCCAAGCAGCCAACAGGGAAAAGAGGAACCGGCACCAGGTGAAAAACTCCAAAGAAATCTCTGACTGCCCAGCACATTCGGGGTATAGAAGGCATCCTGGCCCCAGGAAGCAAAAGGCAGATCTGGGAATTCTTGGGAGCTGTAGGATACTGTTGACTATGGATCTCTAAGTTTGCTAAACTCACAAAACCCCTCTATGAAATAACCAAGGGACCAGAGGCTAATTTTAAATGGACACTGGAGGGGGACAAAGCTTTCCAAGCCCTTTAAAATGTTCTGGTCTCAGTTCCTGCCGGAGGCCAGCTCCAGGGGCTTCACGGGGACCTGAGAAGGAGGCGTGATAAGGCGAGGGAAGGAAGAGTCATGACCAGAGTTTCTTTTCAGGCACTCTGGCACTGAAGCACACCAGTGCTGATTTATTTATATCATAATTTTTGGCACACACTTAGCAGAAAGTTAACAGTAAAGGAAAAAATTAACAATCAAAACATACCGACACGATTGTATGACGTACTAATGATTTTACAATTCTGGTAATTATACAGTTTAATAATGTCTACATATAAGAAGCTAGCTGTTCTTGGAAGTGTAACTTATTAAAAGGGCAAGGTTAATATTAGTCAAAAGGTTAGCCAGTGGAAAGTAAAACTTATGCTTTATAAAGGTAAATAGTTTATATAGATATAAAGGTGTTAGGCATATAACCTTTATGTAGTTTTAGTTTAAAGGTTGCTGTCTGTGATGAGGCAGTGTCTATATTTATTTATATATACCAATCATTTTACTTTTTACTAAATGCTGGCCTTTGGGTTTTAGAAAGCAGGCACCAAGGGGGCCCATTGCGTTTTATATTTCCTATAAAGATATGTTTTTCTACTTAACATGTCTTTCATCCATTCAGACTTTTCTAACCATATCATCATATGCACCTGTATAAGGTAGTGGAGGGTCAAGCCATTCTAGTTTTGCGTACCACTCTTTCCTCTAGGTGCCCACCAAAGTCTACCATTCATATTATGCCTACACGGGGGCCTGCTCTAACAGTTGGCCAGGGTTTGTGATATTGTTTCAAAGCTTTAAACTTGTGGCTACTCTGGTGTTGTTTGTATGGCTTGACTGTGTTTGCTTTAGTTTGTACCTCAGTTTCTGTCATTTCTCGATACCACAGTTTTAACATAAAGTAGAACAGTTAACATACACTTTGTCACAGTAGGTTTTGGAGTAATTGGTTGGGTCATTGTGACCCGTTGGGTTGCTATTTGCGTTTCCTGAGGCATGGCCAATGGTGAAGTGTTAACTGCTTTATTATTGAACAATATAATGGGAACAAACAGGCGACCATGAGTCACAGGACATTCATGTAGAACTTTCCTCAAGACTTTCCGCGGGGCTTTGCCACACACACGGATCCCTTCTGGGGCTTTGCCTTCCAGAAGGGTGTCTTTATTCGGTTTCCATGCTGAGTCCTGGATTGTCATGGCCTCTGTCGGTTCTGGCCCTGGCCTTGCCAGATATTAAAAACCTTTCCACCTTCATATGGATAAAAGATGAAGTATCGCCCAGAGGGTCCTAACCCAAAAGCTCGGCCCATATAACAGGCCGGTCACCTACCTGTCAAAAAAAATGAACCCGGTAGCCTTGGGCTGGCCGCCCTGCTTGTGGGTTATAGCAGCCATTGCCATGTTAGTAAAGGACTCTGACAAACTAATATTGGGGCAAAATCTGACTGTCATGGCCACGCATGCAGTGGAGTCTTTACTCTGAGGGGCCTCTGACAAATAGATGTCAAACGCCCGAATAACCCATTATCAAGCACTGCTTTTTTTTTTTTTGAGTTGGAGTCTCACTCTGTCGCCCAGACTGGAGTGCAGTGGCTGCTCCCGGCCACCGCAGCCTCGACCTGCTGGGCTCCGGCGATCCTTCTACCTCAGCCTTCCAAGTAGCCAGAATTATAGGCATGCGCTACCAGGCCCAACTGATTTTTTGATTTACTGTAGAGACGAGGTCTCGCTGCCCAGGTGGGTCTCGAACCCTCAGGCTCAGGCAATCCACTCACCTCAGCCTCCCAAAGGCGCGGGATTACAGGCTGAGCCACTGAGCCCAGCTAAGCACTGCTTTTAAATCAACCCCGCATCAAGTTCCAGCATACCCCCGGCTTAAACCCCTCAACTTTACTACTGGAAGAAAGTCCCACGGGACTGCCGCATTGTTGTTATGAAACAACTGAGTTCCAGAAGCTGCGCTGGGACCTAACCAATGTCCCGAGAACAAACCCCGACCTGATGCTTTTCTCGGATGGCAGCAGTTTCATCCAGAATGGAGTAAGGTACGCAGGGGCAGCGGTGGTCACTCTACAGGGAACTATTTGGGCTGAGCCTCTTCCGCAGGAAACATTGGCCCAAAAAGCAGAACTGATTGCCCTAACCGAGGCCCTAAAAGCAGGTAAAGTTGTCAACATCTACACTGACAGCAGTTACGTGTTTGCAACTGCACACGTTCATGGGACAATTTACAGGGTGCGGGGACTGCTTACCGCAGAGGGGAAAACTATAAAAAATAAAGCAGAGGTCTTAGACCTCCTGGCAGCAATATGGGCCCCCAAACAAGTCGCCATCATCCATTGCCCAGGCCACCAAAAAGGAAACTCAAAAGAGGCAATAGGAAATAAAAAAGCAGATTGAGCAGCCAGAGAAGCTGCTTACCGCAGAACGACCTGCCTGCTGACGCTGCCTCCTCCGGTTCTATGTGAGCCACCAAAATATACAGAAGAGGACCTCCTCACTGTACAAAAATTGCAGACAACCTCAAACCCAGACGGATGGCTTCAACTTCAGGGCGGCAGAACCTTCCTCCCTTGAGTCCTGGGACAATAGATCCCATCTCCCTCATCTGGACCAGCTCGCCCAGGAGCTCATTCAAGGCTGCGGGTCATGCCAGCAGACTAATGATGCTAAGGTCAGTGTATCCACCCAAGGGGTCCAAGATAAGGGACTAACCCCCGGGAGACATTAGGAAATAGACTTTACAGAAGTCAAACCTGGGCAATATAAATATAAATACCTATTGGTCTTGGTAGACACCATCTCGGGATGGGTCGAGGCATTTCCTACAAAAACTGAAACTGCTTCTGTAACAAGAAAAAAACTCTTAAATGACATCATACCAAGATATAGTCTACCTATGTCAATAGGCTCAGATAATGGCCCAGCATTTATTTCTAAACTTACTGAAGGTATTGCAAAAACCTTGGGGATCAATTGGAACTTACATTGTGCTTTATCATCCCCAGAGTTCAGGACAGGTAGAAAGAATGAATCGGATGCTTAAAGAGACCTTGATCAAATTAACCCTGGAGACCGGTGAAGGTTGGGTAACACTCCTTCCCTATGCCCTCTTTTTTTTTTTTTTTTGAGTTGGAGTCTCACTCTGTCACCCAGACTGGAGTGCAGTGGCCGCTCCCGGCCACCGCAGCCTCGCCTGCTGGGCTCCGGCGATCCTTCCGCCTCAGCCTTCCAAGTAGCTGGAACTACAGGCGTGCGCTACTATGCCTGGCTGATTTTTTGATTTATTGTAGAGATGAGGTCTCGCCAAGTTGCCCAGGTGGGTCTTCAACCCACGGGCTCAGGCAATCCGCTCACCTCGGCCTCCCAAAGCACTGGGATTACAGGCTGAGCCACTGAGCCCGGCCCCTATGCCTTCTTAAGGGCCAGGTATACCCCCTACATCATGGATCTAACCCCCTTCGAAATTCTGTTTGGATGGCCCCTGCGGTTACTTCCAAAACTTGGACTGGAAAAAGCACTTCTAGCCAAAATTTGCTTCAGTCACTGCAGGCTCTTCAAAGAGGTCAGCAAGCTGTCACTGAGACTGTGCAGGCAGCCTTCCAGAAACCGGTTCCAGAACATCCATACCCGTTCCAGCCTGGTGACCAGGTCTGGATAAAACGGCACAAAGCTGAAGCTCTCACCCCAAGGTGGAAAGGACCCTCACATAGTAATCCTTACTATTCCTACGGCTGTCAAAGTCAGCAGTGTCCGCCCAGGATTCATCATTCACAAGTAAAGGCAGCCACCACTGCGCCCCCGGAAACATGGAAAGTCGTCAAACCAGCTACTGGAGAAGATCCTCTAAAGGTACGACTTTTGCGGGCTCCAGTATCTTAATCATATTCCTTGCATACTTTCCCCAGCTTGAGGCCTATTGGCCTAACCCGTGTAATCCCTATACTCTAGGGAACAATTCCTGGGAACTGAGAAATACCATCACTGGGACCGTAATTGCCACCTACAGAGGAAGCGGGCAGCCTGTCTTTAATTTTAACCTTTCTAAATTATGGCCAGGTCTAACCCTTGGTGGCACACACACTGACAAATGCGGCACCTTTGCTTATGAAAAAGGACTTAAATCTGTTGGTTGTTATGCTTGCCCGGCATCGGGACCAGCCCGTTGCCACAAAGCAGGACAATACCACTGTGCTGCATGGGGGTGCGAAACTATTGCTCCTTGGAAAAACCAAGACCCCTACATAAGCCTCCTTGGTTATGTTAAAAATAATGTGTCATCAGTAAAATTAATGGTCCTCAGAACTCAATATAATCCCCTGTATAAAGAGTCAAGGATTTGACTCCAGGAACAACTGAAAGGGGGGAATGTGGAAGGGGGCTTAAAAAGACATCTACACTGTCAAAAATTAGGCTAAGCATAAACTCAGCCTTTGCATAGCTAAAAAGTTCCCTTCCTGGAAACTCGCAACCGCATCTGCTGGCTAGGTTAAACTAACAACTTTTTTTTTTTTTTTTTTTTTGAGTTGAAGTCTCACTCTGTTGCCCAGACTGGAGTGCAGTGGCCGCTCCCGGCCACCGCAGCCTCAACCTGCTGGGCTCCGGCGATCCTTCCGCCTCAGGCTTCCAAGTAAGCCGGAATTACAGGCGCACGCTACCACGCCCGGCTAATTTTTTTGATTTATTGTAGAGATGAGGTCTCACCAAGTTGCCTAAGTGGGTCTCGAACCCGTGGGCTCAGGCAATCCACTCACCTCGGCCTCCCAAAGCACAGGATTACAGGCTGAGCCATGTAGCCCGGCTGTTTAACAACTTTTTTTTTCCCGCATCTGTAAACACCACTAGCATTGCTTGAAAAGTACCTAGGCCTCCAGGATGTTGCGGTTTGGCCCACTTGGAAAGTCCCAATGTGGTTTTGCCTCATTTAAGCAAGCCCCTACAGCAAATGGGGGTCCTTGCTGTGGGAATTGCATGTCTAGCAACAGGTGGCTGCTGGCTGGCTGGCTCTTGGCTAATAAACCTCTCTCTTTTTTTTTTGAGTTGGAGTCTCACTCTGTCACCCAGACTTTCCAAGTAGCTGGAACTACAGGTGCATGCTATCACGCCCGGCTAATTTTTGATTTATTGTAGAGATGAGGTCTCACCAAGTTGCCCAGGTGGGTCTCGAACCCGCGGACCCAGGCTATCCACTCACCTCAGCTTCCCAAGGCACGGATTACAGGCTGAGCCACCGAGCCTGGCAACCTCTCCTTTTTATAATTTGTACTTTTGGTGTCGGTGTCTGGGAATTAAGCGCTCGGTCCCTATTTCACAGGGACATGTCATCAGGTCATCAGCCTCCTCGGCACCGTGTGCTGGGGCTGAGGGAGCCACACCTGTCATCCCCGGAGTAGGTGCTGTGTAGGCGGGGACGATCCATCACCCCGGCATGCCGGGGGGTTCAGAGGAGGACTCTTCGGCCTGCTTGCAGTGCAGTGTGTTTGGGTCCACGATGGCTGTGTGCGTATGAGAACGAGCAGAGCACAACTCAGAACTGCGGCGACCGGGGAGTCGGAGGAGGAGGAGGAGGAGGAAGGCAAGGCTCCCGTTGGCTGAGGCTGTCGGGGGAAAGGAGTGGGAGGAGGGGCGGTAATAATCTCAGCTGCTCGCCCTTGGAGCTGAACGAGATGAGGGTTGATGGAAGGAAAGCGACTTCGTTCCGAAAGCCGGCCGTGGGGGAAGTGGCCAGGTTCAAGCCTCCAGCAGACCACTTCAGGTTTCTCGGGCCCAGCAGAGGGGTTTTAAAGGGAAAAGGGCTTGGGAAGAACCATGTGCAGGGTCGGGGAGCTTCTTTATCCTTGGTCAGGTCACAGTGTTCCTTTACATCTTTAACAAAACAGAGTTGTGTGTACTTACTCTGCCTTTCCCGGAGTTGGTCTTGACAGCTGCACGCTCCTTGTTCTTGTTAACTTTTCAGTGTTTCAAAATGATTCCAGCCCAGCTGCAAGCATGGACAGAGTACAGAGCCCCTCCCCCGCAGTGTAACATGGAGTGAGTTCTGTTACTCTTTTGCCATTGCATCATTGAGGGGGGTTGGCCTCGGTGCAGGTCTTGAATACAGCAGATGTGAGCGCAGGGCAGGGGACAGGTGGGGTGGGTGCCACAGCTTGGAGCAGAGCTGGGATATGGAGAAGATGGTTGGGAGAAGAAGAGAGGAGATGGCACTGGAGGGCCGAGGCAGGGAGCGGTGTCAGGCTCGGGGTGATTTCTGCCTAGACTGGTTGGTAGGGTTGTGAGGAAGATATTGTAGCCTTAAAAAGGGAGTGGGATTTGGAGAAAATGAATAACATTTTTTTAGTATCCATTTATAGAGCTCAGGCTCTCTCTTAACGTTCAGGAAGACCATATGGAAGATATAGCAGGTTACACGTTGAATTTTTTGCTCTAAGGGAGCCATACATTCAAGAAATCAGCATCTGAGTTTTACCCCTTAAGAGACTCAGGCCATAGCAAGAAAACATGCCTATCTGACCAGCAGGGTCATAGTAATGAAGTCTCTGGAAACAAGTTACCTAGCTGTAATGTTATCCTGTTCCTCTTCTGGTCATTAATTCCTCCTGGAGGGTGTTGCATTGAAAAGGAACCGTGTTCACTGGGCCACCTTAGATTTGCTAAGAACAAGTTGCTAATCTCACCTTGTTTTCTTTCACCCTGCTAATGTTACTATAATAGAGGTCAGGGCATGGCACAGATGCAGCAAAACATCTGTCCACACATCTCAGGATGTTCTTGAGGACCACAGGAAATCAGGCTGGCACAGGTCGATTTGTACCTGGTCATCCACTGTACCCTGAATGGGGATTAAAGGCAACTTGGAGAAAAGCTTATCTCCTGAAATGACATATCACTGTGGAGTTCAGGTCGAATGCCATCAGGCCTGTGAATATTTACTGGACATTTATGATGGACTGATTTCCACCAGTACATGGCTCAACATGTAGCACAGAGCCTGATGCCTCTTTGCAGAAAGGAATCTTGGTTAGATTGACCAAGCATCTGTACTCCCTCTGAGAATCGACTCTGTACAAGAGAGGGAAAAATCAGTACCTTGGGCCCATTTTATAGAGAAAACTGGCTCAGGGAAGTTAGGGAACTTGCCCAGGGTCACATGGTCCATGCATCAGTTTCAAGCCCATGTTCCTTCTAAGGTGTGACGCCCTGCACTTGGGTCCAGCATCTCAAGTGGTCAAGCTCAGCCTAGTCTAGCTGTGGCTGTCAAGGCTTAAGGTCTTGGGAGTTTAACTGTCAACACTGGGATCCATCTGGTTCTTTGTGGCAAAGTTGTCACACTGCTGTGGGCAGAAACCACAGAAGAGGGAAGGGTTAGCTTGTTGGGCTGAAGGAATATGACACATTAAAGGCAAGAGGGCTCCTTCAGTCCATCAGTCACTCAACACTCCTCTTGTGCCAGGCGCTAGTGGAGAACTGGGGGTGAAGATGGGACGATCGGCCAGTCTCTGTCCAGGAGCCTGATGCCTGAAGTAGAGATGTGACATTTCAGGGTGCAGTGCGGTGAGCAAGTCAGATCACGTCTCGTGTTTTGAATGTGTCATTGCCTTATCATTGAGCTTTTTAGAGATCTGATCTTTCCAGAGCGTGTCCTTCAAGTCTTTTTTTTTTTTTTTTTTTTTTTTTTTGAGTTGGAGTCTCACTCTCTTGCCCAGACTGGAGTGCAGTGGCTGGGTGACTGCAGCCTCGACCTGCTGGGCTCCGGCGATCCTTCCACCTCAGCCTTCCAAGTAGCTGGAAGTACAGGTGCGCGCTACCACACTTGGCTAATTTTTTTTTTATTTATTGTAGAGATGAGGTCTCGCCAAGTTGCCCAGGCGGGTCTCGAACCCGCGGACTCAGGCAATCCACTCACCTCGGCCTCCCAAAGCGCGGGATTACAGGCTGAGCCACTGAGCCCGGCCTCCTTCAAGTCTTAATTCAGAAGGCACTTGCATTCATCATTCTTGTCTTAATTCAGAAAAAAATCAGCTTTATTGAGATATAATGCATGTGCTGTATAGGACGAATAATGGCTCCCAAAGATGCCTATATTCTGATCTCTGGAACCTGTGGATATGTTACCTTAACTTATCTGGTGAAAATGCTTTGTATTTGTGATTAAGTTAATGATCTGGAGATGTAGAGATTAGCCTGGCTTATCCAGGTGAGCCCAATGTAATGAGGAGAGTTTTTTTGTTTTGCTTTGTTTTTTGAAGTTGGAGTCTCACTCTGTCGCCCAGACTGGAGTGCAGGGGCATGCTCCCGGCCACTGCAGCCGTGACCTGCTGGGTTCTGGCGGTCCTTCCGCCTCAGCCTTCCAAGTAGCTAGAATTACAGGTGTGCGCTAACATGCCCGGCTAATTTTTTTGATTTATTGTAGAGACGCGGTCTCACCAAGTTGCCCAGGTGGGTCTCGAACCCACGGGGTTGAGGCAGTCCACTCGCCGCGGGCTCAGGCAATCCACTTGCCTCGGCCTCCCAAATTGCTGGAATTACAGGCTGAGCCGCCGAGCCTGGCCACGAGGAGAGTTTTTATTAGAGGGAGCGGGAGAATGAAAGTCAGTGAGGAAAAGGAAATGTGATATTGGAACTGGAGGTCTAAGTAATACATTTTGAAGGCACTGGAGGGGGCCACGAGCCTAGGATGCCTCAGGAAGCTGAAAAAGCAAGGAAACAGATTCTCTACTAGGCTTCCAGAAGGAACACAGCCCTGCCAGAACCTTGCTTTTAGATTTTTGACCTCTAGACAGACTGTAAAAGAATAAATTGGTTTTGTTTGAAGCCACTAAGCATGTGGTAACCTGTTACATCAGTAATAGGAAACAAACGCACAGTTCAGTGAATTTTAGTATATACAGAGTCATGCAATCAATTGTGGAACATTTTTATCACATAATAAGTTCCCCCAAGAAAACCCTTACCCATAAGCACTCACCCCTCTTTCTACTTGTAGTTAGCCATATGACCTTGGCCAAGCCCTCTAACCTGCGTTAGCCTCCGTTTCTTCATCTGTAAGTGTGGATACTACTTACTTATGAAGAATTTTCAAGAATTCATTAGATAATGTGTAATCACTCAGCACAGTGCCTGCCATCAGCATGGAGTACAAGATGGGCGCCCGCGGGTTTGAGACCGCCTGGGCAACTTGGTGAGATCTCATCTCTACAATAAATCAAAAAATCAGCCGGGCGTGGTAGCGCACGCCTGTAGTTCCAGCTACTCGGAAGGCTGAGGCGGAAGGATGGCCAGAGCCCAGCGGGTCGAGGCTGCGGTGGCCGGGCTTTTTCTTATTTTATTTGTTTTTGAGTTGGAGTCTCACTCTGTCGCCCAGACTGGAGTGCAGTGGCCACTCGCGGCCACCGCAGCCTCGACCCGCTGGGCTCCGGCCATCCTTCCGCCTCAGCCTTCCGAGTAGCTGGAACTCCAGGCGCACGCTACCACGCCCGGCTCATTTTTTGATTTATTGTAGAGATGAGGTCTTGCCTGCCCAGGAGGGTCTCGAACCCGTGGGCTCAGGCAATCCACTCACCTCGGCCTCCCAAAGTGCTGGGATGACAAGGCTGAGCCACCGAGCCTGGCCGGGCTTATTCTTATTAATACCAGTGTGGAGGCCGTTGCAGAAGTCCAAGATAGAGGTGAAAGAGAGCCTGAACTAGGCCAGTGGCTGAGAGATGGAGAGGAGGGGATCTGGTGTCTCAGTCTCAAACCTGGTGATCCTCCCTCGTTGGAAAACCCTTGACCTCCATCCAGCAGCTGCAAATTGCTGAAGACCTGCCTGCTGGTCCCTGTGCGGCCACGAGAGGGCAGTGGAGCCACGGCTGTGGATGGAACAGTGCGTGTTCCTTGGAGGTTGGGACCCGTCTGTGTGTTCAGCCTTTATTCCCTGTTCTGAAGCCGAGTTGTGTGTTTGCTTTGGAATGTCCCCTTCCTTCTTGCTCTGTGTAGTCAATGACTTAAAACAAAACAAAACACTTCACGTTGCAGGGCAGCTTCTGAGTTTCTCTTCCATCATGTGCCTTGGGATTAGCCATGACTACAACCTCCCGGTTTCTGACAGCTGTGTTGACTTTTCCAGGACACAGATGCCTGCAGAACGTGGGGGCCTGCTCTCTGTGGCCCAACAGGGCCTAGGAGAAGCCACAGGGCTCTTCTGTCGGTTCGGAACTTGGGGCCAGTTCCGTCTTGCCTTCCTCCTTCACTCCTCAGGGCATGTCTATCTGTTCTGTCTAATCACAGGGATTGCGGTGGCAGCTGGTGGGGTGTGGTGAGTGCAATTCCTGCCACCCACCCCAAATTCACACCCTGTCACCAGGCAAAACCCACAGATGTCACTACAGCAACTACGCTGGAGCAGAATAGTTTACCGATGAACAGCCTGGCTCGCGACTCCAGTTCCCGGGGATGGAATCTTAGTTCCGCCATTTACAAGTGGTGTGGCCATGGCTGGGTCACCTCACCTGTCAGCCTGTCAGCCTGAGTCTCAAGGTCCCCATCTGCAAAATGGGAGTGATGGTCCACATCCATGGCCTGAATCAACAGAGCATGCTGCAAGGGGACCAGGCAGGCTCTGGCAGGCGTCACTGCATTTGGTGTGGCGTGAGCTGTGAAGCGTCGAGAGTGTGCTCTGACCAGTCCCGGGGCAGCTGTCCGCAGAGAGCAGGCCGGACACAGCAGAAAGACTCAGGCCGCCCTGGGTTCACAGCCTGCACCCTGCCAGCTGTTAGCGCCGTTTTCCTCTTCCACGAAGACCACCGTTCTGCCTCACAGAGTTGCCGAGAAGTGGTGACATACGGAAGGGCCTGGCACACGTCGGCTTGTAACCAATGACAGATGTGTTCTTGGGACAGTCGTTGCTCCAGAGCGTGCCAGGAGTCCAGGTGCGAATCTAGCAGGACCGACCCCGCGCTCTACGGGCAAAACTGCATCCCTCTGGAGGAAGGGCGCGTTTGGCCAGCAGCCAGGGGCGCCGGGAAGGCTCTGTGTGCCCGGCCCTTCCCTCCTTCCCCTCCTCTTGGGGCGGGCACAGCCCCCTGAGGTTCGCGGTTCGCTGTCAGCCACCCCTCGGGCGCTGTTACCGGCCTGTCTTTGGGTGCTGCCACAAGGCTTTAAGCCAGACCGTCTGAGCAGAACCCATCTGGAGTGTGCTAGCCCTTCTCCCGCGTCGCTGGCAGGGATCGGGGTCGCCTCTGCATGAGGACTCGTGGAGAGCCAGCGCACGTTTGTGCAAGTGTGGCCCCTCCTCCCGGTCCATGGCCTTGGCTCGGGCTTGGGCAGATTCACCCCGGGGAACCAAAGCGTGTTTGGTAAAGATGTGGTAAGGCATCTGATCCACCCCACGCCTTTTACCGAAGCGTCAGCGGAAGATGTGTGGGTTGAAGCGCTCACGTTGATATAGAGAACTGAGGTTATTGCGAGAGCTGGAAATCCGATTTTCTGACTCCTAGTCCAAAACTTTTCCACTGTAACACAGTACCTCAATCATTCATTCATCCCTTCAGAAAATTTGTATTGAGCAACTAACGACCTTATGACCAGTCCCTTTGTGGCCATTGGGAAACAGAGGCAAATCAAAAACGGTCTCTGCCTTTGACGTGCTTATAACATTTTTATCCATTCATCCAATGCATCTGTCTGATCATTCATCCACCCGTGTCTCTGTCTCTTCTGTTCGTCTCTTCATTCAAGTGTCTTCATTATTTTTCACGTTTCGTTCTGTCCATTCATCTTTCCATTCATTTTATTGTCCTTTTGTTCATCTGTCTGTCTGTCTTTCTACGGGTCCACTTGTTCGCCTACCTGTCCATCGTCTGTTGTTTTCATCAGTCTACCTTCTTAATCCATCCATTGATCTGTCCATCTGTGCCTTCATCCATTCAGAATTTCTTTTTTTTTTTTGAGTTGGAGTCTCACTCGGTCGCCCAGACTGGAGTGCAGTGGCCACTCTCGGCCACCACAACCTCGCCTGTTGGGCTCCGGCGATCCTTCCGCCTCAGCCTTCCAAGTAGCCGGAATTACAGGTGCGTGCTACCACGCCCGGATGATTTTTTGATTTATTGTAGAGATGAGGTCTTGCTGCCCAGGCAGGTCTCCAACCCGTGGGCTCAGGTAATCCACTCACCTCAGCCTCCCAAAGGTGTGGGGTGACAGGCTGAGCCACCGAGCCTGGCTCATTCAGAATTTCTTGAATGTCTATATGGCTCCATGTCTATTTGGGTGGTTTTTGAGATTGAGATGAGTAAGAGGTATTTGTATTCAAGTCTTTGTGTGAACCTACACAGTACTTTCTTGTCTCTTGGTGAAATAGCAATGGAATGATTGGATCATATGGTAGATACTTGTCTAATTCCTTCCTTCCTTCCTTCCTTTTTGGAGTTGGAGTCTCACTCTGTCACCCAGACTGGAGGGCAGTGGCACGCTCACGACCGCCACGGCCTCAACCTGCTGGGCTCAGGCTATCCTTCCGCCTCAGCCTTCCGAGTAGCTGGAACTACAGGCACATACCACCAAGCCCAGATCATTTTTTGTTTTACTGTAGAGATGGGGTCTCACCAAGTTGCCCAGGTTGATCTCCAGCCCATGGGCTCAGGCAATTCTCTCACCTTGGCCTCTCAAAGTGCTGGGATTATAGGTGCGAGTCACTGCACCCTGCCTCCTCCTCCTCCTCCTCCTCCTCCTCCTCCTTCTCCTTCTTTTATTTTTATTATTATTATTTTTCTCCTTCTTTTAAAGCAGGATTTATTGAGAGGACAGAAAAGCTCCCAGAGTGGGAGGGGACCCAAGGGGATTGCCCATTTGTTTAATTTACTTATTTTTTTTTAAATTTGAGTCGGAGTCCCACGCTGTCACCTAGGCTAGAGTGTAGTGGCATGCTTACAGCCACCGCAGCCTCAACCTGCTGGGCTCTGGTGATCCTTCCGCCTCAGCCTTCCAAGTAACTGGAACAACAGGCACGCACTACCACGCCTGGCTGCTGTTTAATTTCTTAAGAAAACTGCTAGTAGCCAGGCTCGGTGGCTCAGCCTGTAATCCGTGCCTTTGGGAGGCTGAGGAGAGTGGATTGCCTGAGCCCACGGGTTCGAGACCCATCTGGGCAGGCGAGACCTCATCTCTACAATAAATCAAAAAATCAGCTGGGCGTGGTAGCGCGCGCCTGTAGTTCTGGCTACTTGGAAGGCGGAGGCGGAAGTGAAAGGACTTCGCCGCCAGTAATGACTCCACACCCGGCCGGAACCAAGAGATTTATTAAAGGGGCAGTTACAGGAAGGGACTGTAACTGAGGAAAAGTGAGAGAGAGAGAGAGGGAGAGGGCGAGAGAGAGAGCGAGAGAGAGAGAGCTATGTAGGGAGAGGGCTGTATTTATTAGCCTGACAGTGGCCGGAAGGGGCAGCGCTAGGTTTTATTGGAGGAGCAGCCTGGGAGCAGGGTGGGCAGATGCCGTGTTGCAGGCCCATTGAACGTATAACAAAGCTAGCTACATTATGGAAAATGATTGGACGCGTGCTAGGGGAACCATGTGTGAAGAAGCCGGAACCTAGGGCCTTTGTTGTCTAGGGTGGCGGCGCCATCTTGGGGATGCCCTTCTGACTGTTCTTGGCACTCTTCATTCCCACCCTTTTTTATTTATT
>JAPVLO010003226.1:0-24311 GCA_027257055.1 Cephalopachus bancanus
TAAATGTTCAGGGCCCGCTTATGAAAGAGAACATGTGGTACTCTATTCTTTGTTTCTGTGATAGATAACTGAGTATAATAGACTAAATCCATCCAAGTTGCTGCAAAATCCATGTTTGTCCTTCTTTATGACTGCATAATATTCCATTGTGTATATGTACCACATTTTTTAAATTCAGTCGGGTTTCAATGGGCAGCACGGTAGGTTCCATGTTTTTGCTATTGTGAATAGTGCTGTAATAAACATGTGTGTGCAGGTATCTTTTTTGTAGAATGATTTGTGTTCCTTCGTGTATATTCCCAGTAGGGGCATTGCTGGGTCGTATTGTAGCAGGAAAAATAGAGAGATCGTGACACCGAGACTATTATAGGAAGTGGCACTTTATTACGCTGGCCATCCCAGCGGGCCCAAGGGTCTAATGCATCCAAATTGAGCCCCCAGAACAGGAGAAGTAGGGTCTTATACCCTTGTTTAGGTAAGGGAGGGGGTCGTGTTGAGTGATTACATACTTCCTTTGGAATTTTACAAGGTTGTACTCAGCAAAATCAGATTTTTCAAAGAACAAATGGTTTCCAAGAACTGCAGGCATGTAAACCGTCAACTTCAGAATGGGGGTTTTAGATAAGACTCTTCCATTTCCAAAAAATGGCCAGTCTCTGGGCCATTTGGCCTTTTTTAAACAAAACCTGCCCAGCGCCTGGCGGGTCTTTAAAGTTGCAACTTGCCTTTCAAAAGGAAATACCTTTAACTGCTACCACCCCCTACCTCCCAACACCCCCGCACTCTTCCCCCCCCCCCCCCCCCCCCCCGCCGGGCTAGTTGGAGTCATCCCAGGTGATTGCCATGAGGCCAATGCTGATCCTGAACCAGGTACATGTTTCTGTGTTTATTCACTCAAATCATACAAGAAATATATTTGAGCATTTGCTGCATCCTGCCACATTCCCCCCTTGATGCTTGATCCTTTATGGATCTAAAGCATCATTATCCTTAATTTGGTGCATTAACATTACATGGGCCGCAGTTTTTCGTTTAACAACTGTTTCCACAAACTTAGAAGTGGCGTTTATAATTACTGGGGCTATGCAAGGGAAGATAAGGCAGGATTCCACTATTAGGACATTAGATCCAATAATATACTTAAATTCTCCAGACCCAAGAACATGTTTTTAAACCAATTGCTGATTTTTATGCCTTGCCATTTTTGCACCGGGACATGGGCAAGGTTTCTAACGTTGGTGGCTATATTAGTTATAACTTTACCATTATTATCTATTTGCAAACAACAGTTAGAGCTATTAAATTTACCACATACTTTTTTTTTTCCACTAGCAGGTACTTCAAAACTAAGCGGTTTTGATAAATAGCTGCGCACATTTGGGCTTGCTGCTGAGCAACAAGCTCAAAAGCCGCGGCTATTTGATTAGTTATAATTTCTAAGACAGTTTGTAACCTGATAATGCGATTTAGCATATATATAGGCATGCGGCATTTCCGACTCCCATCTTGTGCCCATGTGGCTGGGCCATAAGTATTTATAATTCTCTGGGGTGGCCATTCATCATTTTTCCAAACCTTGGTCCCTCCTATATTAGGAACTTGATCAAGGGATCCAGGACCTCAGGTTTTGAGGCTTTCATAAAGGGAAATGCCTAGTTCATCCCCCCTTGGGTTAGGCAGAAGGAAAAATCCTGGCTGGATTATTTCTATGGTACATGTGCCTTTTTATAATGCTGGGAGCTGGGCGTATGCAACCTTTTTGTATGTCCAAAATAGTCCTTTAGTACATTGAGAAGATTTAGTTGCATAAGCAGATGTCCAATACAAAACAGGCCTTGTTGGCCACCAGAACATACTTCTGGCTGGGATGAATAATGATGGAAAACTCTTACGTCTGACCAGATAGTTTCTATACAAGTACATGCTGGGTGTGTGAGGGAAGCAATAAACACCCATATTAGGCAGAAATACATAAAAGCACAAGAACATTTCCTATTATAAGAAAGAATGGGAATGCTAGTGAAACCCTTTTCTAACATGCTCAATGGGAACAACTCTGCTCATTCTACAGCAAATAAAGTTAGTTCTACAGCAATTAAAATAACAAACAGTTTAGCAAATATAAAGGTTGACAAAGCAAAACAATGGCTTATCAGTAATGTCCACTGAGTTCTTAAGCTGAATCCTTAATCTTCTGCTGTGCTTGATCAGTCAGCCTCCGGTGTGTGACTGAAGCAGGGCTTGAAGTATCCTCAGGCTTCTAGAGCAGGGCTTGAGAAATTTTGACTTTCCGGATGGTCAGTTTAAGGGGTGTTGCCGAATCTGCTGTGCACTCCCAATTTTATTTTGCTATAATGGATTCAAGGAACTACTTTGGCTACTTTGACTGTGGCTAGGGTAAACAAAAGAACAGTAAATGACCCCCTCCAGAGGGGCTTTAGAGGTTGTACATTTCACTTTTTTTTTTACCTATTACCATATTACCTGGCTTAAAAGAATGGGCATCAGTAGTTTAACTAATTGGCAATCGTTCTCTGACTTGACAATGGATGGCATTTAGGACTGAACCTGAGGCTTGCATTTGCTGTTTTAGGGCAAGACTTCCTAATTCCTTTAAGTCTTCCTGTATGCCCTTAACAAGAGGGGGTGGCCACCCATAAGGAATTCCAAAAGGTGAGAAGCCAGTTCACTTATTCAAAGGCCTGTTTCTGGGCCTTTCCTCATAGCAAGGGCTTTTGTTCACCCCCCTTTGAGACTTCATAGAGGGGTTTTATCATGATAGTGAAGTTAGGTATTTAAATTCTATAGACTAGTATAGGAACAGACCCACCCTTAGGGTCCTTTTTTTCTTTTCTTACAGTTGTTGGTTGGGTTCTTCCTTTCTTCAATTTTTAGCAGCACTTACTCCCCTTGGATGTTTGAGTTTCTTCTGGTCCAAGAAGCATCTAGGGAAATAAGCTCATAAACTGTGATTAAAATTTGTCCCAAATAGACAACACATTTTCTTATGAGCATTGATGTTTATGGCCCCCCTTTTCTTCAGAGGTGTAGGAAAAAGGCCTACTGTTAAACAATTTCAAAAGTTTAACAAATTCCACTTCAGGGACTTGGATCCTGAGTGATGCAATACCAAATACCTATGTTTGGTTTACTCATGTCTCCAAAGGATTTCTAGTGATTATTATGCTAACTTGCAAATTGAAAAATTGTACTGTCCTTGTTTTACATCTGATGAAATTTCCCCTGGATTTGCCAAGGGGTGGGATAGGTTGCCACTTAGCCTGCAGTAGAAACATTTGAATACCTTTTAAAACCTACCTATAGGAAATTTATGTCTAGCCTGTGCTGGCTACCCTGCTTCAATTATTTATTCTTTAGAGATTTTTTTCGATCCCATAATCATTTGGGGTGCTGAGGGGTGAAAGTCCGTCTTCTGTAATTTCTTCAGAGCTGATAATGGGCGCAGTCCTGTCTAGCCAGAGATTGAAAATATCTCCCTGTCTGACTTGAGGCATCCAGATTTGTTTCAGCAGTGGCATTGTTTGCAGGCACTGGCTAGAATTTTTACATGACCATTATGTGGGCATGAAATTACTGGATTCTAGCTCAATAAAAGGAATGAAGTCAGGTCTACATTTTGACAATTGTAGGCAGTGACTGATTACCTTTTGTACAAAAGCTACAAGGCCTGAAGTTATTAACATAACTTAATGATAAACTTTAATTTCTGTGGCTTTATTACAAGTACCAGCTTTTGTATTTCTGGACTATAATGGTAGCCTGACAGATTGTTTTAGACTATAATTTGAACTAGGCATTTAAGTAAATTTTATATAAAATTTGAAGAGAAATCTGAAAATGTTTGGAGACGCATTCAGAAAAGACTTTATTATCCTAAATTGTTTATGGAATTTATTTTGTATATATAATTTTTTCATTAACTTTTCTCATACCATTTTTGGCATGCTTATACTATTTTGTTTTTGCTTTCTTACCCCCTTTTAAAAAATTCTCATAACTATCTACTTTATTATAGGACAGAAATGTACCATATATTAGATACAAATTTTTTTTTCTTGTATTTCTTTCTTTTTTGTTTTCTTACTAAAACTTTATTTGTATACCAACAATCTTTTTATATTTTTCCTTTGCTTTTTGCTTTCCTTTTTATTTATTTACAGGTAATCTTTTTTTTTTTTTTTTTTTGAGTTGGAGTCTCACTCTATCGCCCAGACTGGAGTGCAGTGGCTGCTCCCGGCCACCACAGTCTCAACCTGCTGGGCTCCAGCGATCCTTCTGCCTCAGCCTTCCACGTAGCTGGAACTACAGGCGCGCACTACCATACCCAGCTAATTTTTTGATTTATTGTAGAGATGAGGTCTACGCCTGCCCAGGTGGGTCTCGAACCCGTGGGCTCAGGCAATCCACTCACCTCAGCCTCCCAAAGGTGTGGGATTACAGGCTGAGCCACCGAGCCCAGCTCAGATAATCTTTTACAATCATAATTTGAATTCACCTTTTAGTAACTGCTAGGTGAAACATTTAGTTTTTGGAACACCTTTAATCCCACTGGAGAGCAGGTTTTAGGAGGAAGAAGTTCAGTATGAGAGCAAGGGCTAAAAACAGCCTCAGTATTAATTAAGAAATTAATTTGGACCCCAGCCACATTCATATAGACCCAAGGATTCTCTGGGTGAATGGCATACAGAGTGCTGCGCTGGGCCATGCCCCTCCCCTTTCAGTCAACAGTCACCATCACCGAGATAGGTGTTTCTCCCCCCCTTCAGGAGAGGCTGCACCATCTCTTTCAGTGGCTTTTTAGTCCGGATTTTGGGCACTGGGGGCTTAGGCCACTAAGAACAATTGTGCTTTAGGTGCCCAGATTGACCACATTCATAGCAGCTGATACCATCCCCCTTAGCAGGTTTATCCTTATTAGGCCTCTTTTAGGTGACTGGAGCTTTGCCGTTAGTGGCAACTGCCAATTTGTTTACCTTTCCTTTGGCTGGTGCTCATTTTGGAGTTCTTCTCCTTTTTTTCCCTTAATGTTTCAGTTTCTAAGAACTTCAGAGGCTTCCTATAATTGGGAGTTTGGTATTCCTAGTCCTGAGTTAAGCATCTGGAGTTTGGCATTTAATATTCTATAGGATATAATCTTGTTTGCAAAGTAGTGAAATAAATTTTTAAAATGCCTCTGCATACAGAACTTTTGACCATTTTATTCTTCCTTAGGTCTACAAAGTGAAATTAATTGCCAGATAGTTTTGTTCTTTTCCAAATTTTATTATCTGCTAACTTGTAGTGAGTTCAAATTTGATTTTTTTAATAATGCACTTATTATTATTATTATTAAACCACATAATTTTAATTTGCTCCAGTCATTCAAAATCTGTCCTATTGGGGTATCCAAGGACACAGACCACTACATACTCTCTTGGTCACATTTCTTGAAAATCCAGAATTTGCTCTGAACACTTGCAATTTATTCCTCAAAGGAGAATTCTAAAACAAGCCAATAACTAAATAAAGTCATAAACAGCAATGCCAGGAATCCCTGGAACCCTGATGGCTTCTCACAGTCTGAGTGTTCTCAGCCTTTCTTGAAGCCCTTCTTTTTTTTCTTTACTCCACGACTTTCCGATGATGTCTACAAAAATGGCCTAGTACAAAACCTTTTTAAAGTGAACAGACCACGTAGATGTAAGATCTGTTCCTACTCATTCCTAATTATGAACAGGCAGAATTGTCAAAAATTCTCATGAATTACTAAACAGCAGTCTTAGTCATAAAGACGTGGACAATTAAATGAGAGTGATTTATGCTCCACAGAGTGTGCCTAGTACTTGACCTGTCCCTTAGGTGAAGTACTGAACTTACAAGGTGACTTAATCAGGTGGGAATGGCCAGTTCCTGTGCCTTATTAAGTCCTGCAAAGTATTTAGCATTTAAAGCTTTACCAGTTTTGTAAGATGTGTGCTAGGCAGGCATAGTCAAAAACACAAGCATTAGTGTTATTTAGCATTAAAATATAAAGTAGGGACTCGGCATATATTACACGACTTCAAGAGACTTCCCAACAGTTTTACAGGGCCAAGCAGTTGATTACGATCTTAGGCAATGTTGGGAGCCAGCCAAGGAGGCCCACCTGAATGTTAGGGATCAAGGTGGGCCGTGGACCCCAAGACCACTAGGATGCATTCAGGAGCTGTTGACCCCATTCCCTCCTACCTTTTTCATTTTAGCCAAAAGGATCTCTGCCTACCTAAGCTGAAGGCTCTATGACTGTGACAGGCATGGCTTACTCTAGAAACTCATTGTTCCTGTTTTCCATGAACTGTGGTTTCAGCTTAGGTATTAGATATAATTCAAACTCAGGTCACATTTGGGAGCCTTCTATACAGTACAAGCTTCTTTATAAGATTTAAAAGTATATTTGTAGAATTAGTATATACATATAGAGAGCTGTTTTCAGCTTGAGATGGTATAGATGATTATCTGGAGTTACCAGAAATGGCCCAGCACGAACTTTGGGCTGGACCACATTCCTAAGGGCCCAGCATATACTTTGGACTGGGCTGCATTCTTTTAAACCGGTTTTAGCTACAGTTAGTGTAGGGTTTTTCTACTTATTATAGAAATTGAATTTATTTTATTCATAGAAAGTGTTGTAGAATAGGTCATGCTAATGTCAGGGAATTATGTTAGTTCAAGCATGATCAACCATGATATTTTGAGGTTTAATAAGAATATAGCTAACTTTAGAAATTTCATTGTTCCCATTTTCTACTATTGTGGTTTTGGCCTTAGTACAATTTACAGTTTATATTTGGGTTTTATTTTTAGAAGGTTCGTTCCTGATGATCAGCTTTATATATTAGGATTAGGAATTAGAAACTTTTATAGAAATTAAGATAGATATATAGGATTTTAGAACAGCCATTTTGTTAAGAGATTGTAATCAATTGTTTCTAGAAATGGCCCAGCATAATCTTTTGACTGGGCCACATTCTTTAGGAACTGGGTTGGGCTATAATTAAGAGTTTCTATAGTGTAGGTAGAATTAGTGTAAAATAGAAAGGAATTAGGATTTAAGCTGGTCATTAGGTGTTGTGTATGCATAAGTTTTAAAAGTTATTGAGCCGGGCTTGGTTGCTCAGCCTGTAATCCCTCACCTTTGGGAGGCTGAGGTGAGTGGATTGCCTGAGTCCGTGGGTTCGAGACCTGCCTGGGCAACTTGGTAGGACTTCATCTCTACAATAAATCAAAAATCAGCTGGGTGTGGTAGCGCGCGCCTGTAATTCTGGCTACTCGGAAGGCTGAGGATTGCTGGAGCCCAGTGGGTTGAGGCTGCGGTAGCTGGGAGTAGCCACTGCACTCCAGTCTGGGCGATGGAGTGAAGCTCCAACTCAAAAAAAAAAAAGTTATTGATTATTAGAATATTATGATATTAGAATTGTTGTATTGCTTTTGAGGAATATTAACCAAGCATGAGGAATAGTGAGATAATTTTGGGATCCTCCTTCCTCATACTTGAGGAAACACCTGGTGGGTGGGGGATGCCCCTCATCCACCTGGCTTTATGTTCATGTAAATGTCTTGTGATTTAGTTGGGATTGCCCTTCCTCATGCTTGAGGAAATGCCCAGTGGGTGGGGGATGCCCCTCATTCACTTGGCTTTGTGTTCATGTAAAAGTTTTGTGATTTAATTGGGATCCTCCTTCCTCATGCTTGAGGAAACACCTGGTGGGTGGGGGATGCCCCTCGCCCACCTGGCTTTGTGTTCACGTGAAAGTCTTGTGATTTGGCCTGTGAAAATTTGGGATAAAAGGCTTGCAGTTTGTCCCATTAAATGGCTTCTGCACTAGACAGAGTCCGGTCTCTTTCTTTCTCCCCCCTTTTTCTTTCTTTCTCTTTATCTCTCCAGAATAATCACCAACGCCGCCACACCTCCCAAGGGACCTCCTGAATCTCTCTGCAGGGGCTGGCCCCTCCGCAAGGCAAGGCCTAAACCTTTAGAAACAGACTTACTTTCAACTCACCTGGCTTTTAGCATTTGAAAACAAGAACAGCCTATTCATTCCCTTAGTTGCCAGAGAAAGATTACAAAATTTTTTTTTCTCCAAGGCTAGCATTAATTTACACTGAGTTATCAAAAGGCTAAGTAGCATATAAGAGACATTTCTCCATTTCTTTACAGGTGGATTAGAATGAGCTCCTTCAGAATTTATGAAGGAGAACACAGGCTAAGGAAGGGGGGGCGTGGTTCCTGGAAAGAATTCAAGATAACCAGTAACTTCTTACACGCAACAGGCAATTTTTCCATAACCTTAACAACAAAAGGCAGAAATTTTAACAGTGCCAATGGGTTGGGAGAAAACACCACATAAATAAAGGGAGACATAAAATGACATAAAGAAATATGCACCAATCAAGTTTTTAAAAGACGACATGGCCCATCAAACAAAGCATAATAACTCAACCAGTTTTTTAGCAGATTTGAAATGACAGACACACACAAATAAGAGAATGAGGGGTATGGGAAACATCCGCTTTGTCCTCCTCCAGTCATACGCCTCACGACGATATCTCAGACACCTCTTAGCAATTGGCAGGTTGGTACACCCCCAACACAGACTAACTTTATGCGGAGCCCTCCTGCCATCTGTCTCATTCACACACAAGCACACAGCACATTCTTCAACTCTCCGTCCTAATCCTAGGAGCCTATGGGTTCATCTTCAGACAGTGTTTCCTTCCACTGCCTTTCAGTCCTTTCCTTCAGGCTGGAGATAATTACCGGGCTCCAGGAGGTGATCAAGCTCCCCTTCTGCCATCCATTGGCAGGTCTATGCAAAGGCTTTTATTCCTACCCTTTCCGTCAGGTGGTATTTCTGTCCTTTCTATCAGGTGGTCATCCTTATACCAGTTCCTCCTCTCTTGAGTTCCTGTTGTGCTTTCGTAGTCCGAGCTTCAGTGCGCCAGGAGGGGCCTCCCTCCTATGGATCAAAAGGTCCGTTGTGCGCCAGGTGAGATTGCCCTGGAGGTCACACTTTGATGACAAAGGTGGTGGAATACACTGTCTCCAAACTCCCCATTTCCAGGCCAATGCACCAGAAATGTAGCAGGAAAAATAGAGAGATCGTGACACCGAGACTATTATAGGAAGTGGCACTTTATTATGCTGGCCATCCCAGTGGGCCTGAGGGTCTAATGTGTCCAAATCGAGCCCCCAGAACAGGAGAAGTGGGGTCTTATACCCTTGTTTAGGTAAGGGAGGGGGTCGTGCTGAGTGATGACATATTTCCTTTGGAATTTTACAAGGTTGTACTCAGCAAAATTAGATTTTTTAAAGAACAAATGGTTTCCAGGAACTGCAGGCTTGTAAACCGTCAACTTCAGAAGGGGGATTTTAGATAAAATTATTTTCCATTTCCATGAAATGGCCAGTCTCTGGGTCATTTGCCCTTTCTTAAACAAAACCTGCCTGGCTCCTGGTGGGTCTTTAAAATTGCAACTTGCCTTTCAAAAGGAGATACCTTTAACTGCTATCACCCTCGCCCTCCTGCCTAGTGGGAGTCATCCCAGGTGATTGCCATGAGGCCAACTGCTGATCCCAAACCAGTTAAATGTTTCTGTGTTTATTTACTCAATCATACAAGAAATATATTTGAGCATTTGCCACATCCTGCCACAATATGGAAGGTCAATTTTTTGTTCTTTTAGAAATCATCACACTGTCTTCCAACGAGGTTGCACTAGTTTGCATTTCCATCAGCAGTGTAGAAGCGTTCCCTTTTCTCTGCATCCTCGCCCACATCTGTTGTTTTTTAGTTTATTAATGATGGCCGTTCTTACAGGGGTTAGGCGGTATCTCAATGTGGTTTTGATTTACATTTCTCTGATGATGAGTGAGGCTGAGCACTTTTTCATGTATCTGTTGGATGTCCATAAATCTTCTTTTGAGAAGTGTCTATTCATGTTTATTGCCACTTTTTAAGGGGGCTGTTTCTTGTTTTGTTTTGTTTTTCCTTTTGGCACATTTGAGTTCCTTGTAGGTCCTAGATGTTAGGCCTTTATCAGATATACAGCTGGCAAATATTTTTTCCCATTCTGTGGGCTGTCTTCCTGCTCTCTTGATGGTTTCTTTTGCTTTATAGAAGGTTTTCAGTTTGATGAGGTTCCGCTTATCTATCTTATCTTTTATGGCATGGGCACTTGGGGTTTTGATCAGGAATTGGTTGACAGTTCCAATTTCCATAGGGGTGACTCCTGCATTTTCTAAGGTTCTTGTAGTTTGAGGTTTTATGTTTAGGTCTTTTATTCATTTAGAGTTGATTTTTGTGTGTAGTGATAGGTAGGGGTCCTGTTTCAATCTTCTGCATGTGGTCAGCCAGTTTTTTCAGCACCATTTGCTAAATAGCTTCTCCTCTCCCCAGTGGTCAATGGTGGAGGCTTTGTTGAAGATGAATTGGTTGAGAAATTGAGATTTTTGCTTCTAGAATCTCTATCCTGTTCCATTGGTCCATATGCCAATTGTACCAATACCAGACTGTTTTGATTATTGTAGTCTTATAGTAAAGTTTAAAGCCTGGAGGTGTGACACCTCCCACTTTGTTTCTTTTACTGAGAATTGTTTTGGCTATTCGTGGTCATTTATGTTTCCATATGAATTTCTGTATTGTTGTTTCCAGGTCTGAGAAAAATGATATTGGTAATTTAATGGGTATTGGGTAGGAAGGACATCTTGACAATGTTGATTCTTACTGTCCGTTAGCATGACATATTTCTCCATTTGTTTATGTCTTCTTGAATTTCTTTGAGTACTGTTTTATAGTTTTCTTTGTAAAGGTCTTTCACTTCTCTGGTTAGGAAGATGTCAAGGTATTTCATTTTTGTGTTGCTGTTGTGAATGGGATTGTGCTTTTTATTTGATTCTCTGCCTGTTGTTGATATATAGCAATGCAACTGTCTTTTGCACATTTATTTTGTACCCTGAGACTTGGCCAATGTCCTTTATCGGTGCAAGAAGATTTTTGACAGATTCTCTTGGATTTCATAGTATAGAATCATATCATCAGCAAAGAGGGATAACTTGACTTCTTCTTTTCCTATTTGGATACACTTGATTTCCTTGTCTTGTCTAATTACTCTAGATAGGACTTCTAACACAATGTTGAACAAGAGGGGTGAGAATGGGCAGCCTTGTCTCATTACAGATCTCAAGGTAAATGTTTCCAGTTTCTGTCTGTTAGCAATATGCTGGTTGTAGGTTTATCATAGATGGTGCTTACTATTTTGAAGTATATTCCTTCTATACCTAGGTGTTTGAGGGTTTTTATCAAGAAGGGATGTTGGATTTTATCAAAAACCTTTTCTGCATCTAATGATCATGTGGTTCTTGTTTTTACATCTGTTGATGTATTTAATTACATTTATGATTTTCCAGATATTGAACCAGCCCTGCATCCTGGGGATGAGGACGAAGCCTACTTGGTCATGGTGGATGATTTTTTTTTTTTTTTTGAGTTGGAGTCTCACTCTGTCACCCAGGCTGGAGTGCAGTGGCCTGCTCACAGCCACTCCAGCGTCGACCTTCTGGGCTCTGGCAATCCTTCTGCCTCAGTTTTCCAAGTAGCTGCAAATACAGGTGCATGCTACCATGCCCAGGTAATTTTTTTTTAATTTATTGTAGAGACTAGGCCTTGTCAACTTGCCTGGGCTGGTCTCAAACCCATGGGCTCAAGCAACTCACTCGTTCTGGCCTCCCAAAGTGCTAGGATTATAGACTGAACCATCAAGCCTGGTCGGTAGATGATTTTTGAGATGTGTTGTTGGATCCGATTTGCTGGAATCTTCTTGAGAACTTCTGCATCTATATTCATTAGGGACATTGGCCTGTAGTGCTCTTTTTTGTTGGATCTTTTCCCGGTTTGGGTATCAGTGTGATGTTAGCTTCATAAAATGATTTGGGGAGAATTCCATCCTTCTTAATTGCCTGGAATACTTTCAATAGGACTGGTATCAGCTCCTCTTTGTACATTTTGTAGAATTCCACTAGAAAGTCATCTGATACAGGGCTTATTTTTGTAGGTAGTTTTCTTATGACAGAGTCAATTTCTTGAGTTGTTATTGGTCTATTTAATGTCTCAATGTCTTCTTGTTTCAATCTTGGAAGGTTGTTTGATATCAGAAAGTCCTCCATTTCATTTAGGTTGTCAAGTTTGTTTCCATACAGGTGTGCATAGTAATCTCTGCTAATCTTTTGCATTTCTTCAGGGTCCATTGTGATTTGATCTTTTGCATTTCTGATTGTGTTTTGGCAAGGAGTCCATCAATCTTGTTTATTCTTTCAAAGACCAGCTTTTTGTTTTGTTGATTTTTTTTTTCTATGATTTTTTTTTCTCCTATGACCCATATTTGGGCTTTTACTTTGGTGATCTGGATTCTTCTGCTAAAGTTAGGGTTTTGTTGGTTTTGTCTTTCCAACTCCCTTAGGTGATTTGTTAGGCTGTTAACCTGTGATCTTTCCATTTTCTTGATGTGTATTTGTAAAGATATAAATACCCCTCTTAGAACAGTTTTCATGGCATCCCAGAGGTTTTGGTAGGATGTTTCTTCACTTTCATTTATTTACAGGAATCTTTTAAAGTCTGTTTTGATTTCTGTGTTGATCCAGTAGTTGTTTAGCATTATGCTGTTTAATGTCCATGTCATTGTGAGTTTTGGAGGATTTCTTTGGTGTTGATATTTATTTATATTCCACTGTGGTCTGAGAAGGTACATGGCAGTATTTTGATCTTATGAAATTTGTTTAAGCTTGATTTATGGCCAAGGATGTGATCAATCTTGGAGTACCTTCCATGTGGTGATGAATAGAATGTATATCCTGTGTTTTGTTGGGTGGAGTATTCTGTAGGTATCCATTAAGTCCATTTGGTCAAGCATCAAGTTGAGGTTCCGGACCTCTTTGTTGATTTTTAACCTCAATGATCTATCTAGAGTTTTTAGTGTGGTATTTAAGTCCCCAGCTATATTAATGTTAGAGTCAATATCTTTTTTTAGTTTACTTAGCAGTTACTTTATAAACACTGGTGGTCCTTTGTTGGGTGCATATATGTTTAGGATGAATATTTCTTGTTGATGGGTTGAATATTTTATTATTATGTAGTGCCCTTTTGTATCTTTTAAAATTTTAGATAGCTTAAAGATTGTTTTTGCTGATCTCCTGCCTTCTTTTCTGACCCATTCACCTGGAAACTCATTTTCCATCCTCTAACTTTGAGTCTGTGTGCATTCCTTGTGGTAAAATGAACTTCCTGGATGCAGCAAGTTTTTGGGTCATGGTTTTATATCCAGTTTGCCACTCTGTGTTTTTTCAGTGGTGCATTTAGCCCATTCTTGTACAGGCTGATATTGTAATGTGATTGTTTATACACATTATGAGGTTCTTTTTTTTTTTGAGTTGGAGTCTTACTCCATCACCCAGGCTGGAATGCAGTGGCACAGTCACGGCCACCCCAGCATCAATCTGCTGGGCTCAGGAGATCCTTCCACCTCAGTCTTTCAAATAACCAGAGCTACAGGCATGCACTATCACACCCAACTAATTTTTTGATTTATTGTGGAGATGAGGTCTTGCCAAGTTGCCCAGGCTGTTCTCAAACCTGTGGGCTCAGGCAATCCATTCACCTAAGCCTCCCTAAGTGCTGGGATACAGGCTTGAGCTACTGTGCCCAGCCTCATGAGGTTCTTATAAAGTTTTTTCTTTTTTTGCTTTATTTTAGCTTTTGGGTTGATGTATGCACCTTTTTCAATTTGCAGTCACAATGTATTCTCTGTTGATTCTGTGTTCTGCTAGTCTCTTAGGAAGTGTGTTCTTTTCTTTCTTTCTTTCTTTCTTTCTTTCTCTCTTTCTCTCTTTCTTTCTTTCTTTCTTTCTTTCTTCTATGCTTAATACCTTTATAAGCATCTCCTTAGAACTGGTCTTAATTATATAATCTCTTAGGGATTGGATGTCTAGGAAGGATTTTAATTCCCCATTGTGGATGAAGCTGAGCCTATCTGTGTAGGAAATTCTTGGTTGAAATTGTTTATCTTTGAGGACTTTGAATATTGGACTCCAGTTACTTCTAGTTTGTGGTGTTTCTGCTGATAAGCCTGTTGCTATTCCAATCGGTTTCCCTAGTAGGTAGTCTGACTTTTCTCTCTTGCTGCCTTTAGTATTTTTTCTTTTGTGTCTACTTTGTGTAGGCAAATTACTATATGTCTAGGGGTTGGTCTTTTCATTTGATGTCTTGTGGGGGTTCTCTGTATCTCTTGTGTTTGGATAGTTACATCTCTGGTGAGATGGGGAAAGTTTTCTTGGATAACCTCCTAGATAACTTGCTCCAAGTGTTCTCCATTTCCCTTTCTTCTTCTGGGATACCAATCAGGCATAGGTTTGGTCTCTTAATATAATCACACATCTCTTCAAGGCTTTGTTTTTTCTTTCTGAGGGTTCTATTTTTTTGATGATTTAGTTAATTCCATGTACTGGTCTTCAAGTTCTGAAATTCTTTCTTCTGCCTGATGAATTCTGCTTTCCATGCTTGTCACCTTGAAATTTTTTATGGCCAAAATCTTTGTTACAAGTTCTTTCAGTGATGCTTCTTGTCTTTCTTGAGTCTATTCACTCTTTCCAACCATTCCCTAATCCCTGTTGTATTCTGGGGCCAGTTGTTGGTGACTTCCATTGTTTGGACCCTGAGGTCTGATTTTTCAGGCATTTTCTCTTTGTAACACTGAGAATTACCTGTGTTCTTCTGTTGACTATTCCTCATTTGTGACAGACCTCTTTCTTTTCTCTTTAGTTCTGTTATTCAGTGGCAGTGAGAGAGGCTTTCACTTGTGATGTTTGCTCAGCCCTCTTCTCTGATCAGGGCTCTGAAATTTTTCTATTTTGAAACAGGACTATGGGTGGGAAGCTTTGCTTTCTCTTGCAGTTTTGAGAGTTGAATAAGGTGGAGGATGGGGTGTTAGGATTCAGAAACTACTTACAAATCACAACGTTCACTGATTGTGGCATGGGTTCTCTGAGACCTACTCCCTACCACCACTCTCTATGATGATGCAATGGGTAAATGTGTGTACCCCCTGAGTCCAAGAAACAGTAACAGCAATGAGGAGAACGGGGAAAAATAGAATTAAATAAGGTGGGAAGACGTTAAAAAAAAACACATAACAACAAGAGCAGAAACCAAAGCAAAAAACAAACTCACATGCACCCCAAAGCAAACTGGAATGACAACAAAACAAAACAAAAAACAATAACAACAACAACAAAACAGGAAAACCAAACACAACCACACATGCCCAACCCAAAATAAAAGAAGAAGAAAAGAGAAAAAACAAAGAAAAGAAAAAAAATGGAACTCAAATGAAACCCTCACACCCACATTAAACTAAAAAAAAAGAGAACAAAAAAGCAATAACAAATGAAAAAAACCTGAAAGATGAACACTCAATACTTCATGTACACACATAAACAGCAACCACAAAAAAATAAAGATAAAAGGGGTGAGGGGGATGCAGATTGAACCCTCACATACACATTCATGCACAAAGGGAAAATATTTTAAAAACAAGCGAAGAAACAAAAACCCTGCCCTCTTGTGGCAGGTTCTGTAATTGCTCCTCTCAGCTGCTCCTCTGCTATCTCCTGCAAAATTTCGGCTTTGTTCACATTCTCCCCAGTGTCCAGCCCAGAGAAGGAGGAAGAGGTGACAGCAGTGGATGGGGCTTTAGTCCTTCCCTCCCACTCAAGTATGGTCAGGGGGATCCCTCCCAGTGGGGAGGTGCAGGGTTGTCTCTTCCCCAGGTACTGGTGTGTGCCCCAGCCAGGCTTATCCTGGAGTGGAGCCCTCCTATTGAGGCGACATCCAGGCTCCACGTGAGTTCATCCCTCTGGTCACAGAGATCAGGTCAGGTCTGTCATTTGTATTTGTATTGTTTTTTTTTCTTTTCTTTTCTGCACAACTTTTTGTTTCTGTGAAATGCAGTGTTTTTTTTTTTCTTGCTTGGATACCTATGTTCTAATAGAAAATTCATCCCCAGCTTTACCTTCCCCATAAGTAAACCTCTTGCAAATAATACTCAGATGTATTAGGTGCCCTTTCATTTCACTCTTCTTGAGCAATCTCCCCTGAAGCTCCAGTCTGAACCTCTTCCACAGCTGCTGTCTGGGCAGCTCCCTTTATCCTCATCTGGAAGGTTCTGTTTTCTCAGCTTTCTCTCCTATTACATCCTTTGTTTTGGAAGGGAGGCATGTATTCATCTTTCTGGGTTTGCTCCCACATATGGTGAGATACATCCCCCAACAGCCTTTGAAAAAGGAAGCATTGGAAAGAAATGTATTGAAAACTTCTGTTTGTAAAAATATCTTTATTCTTTCTTACATCAATTGCTTCTTGGTTGCAATCATTCTTCCTCAACATTTTCAAGCGTTTCTCATCATTTTCTAGCTTATAATGTTACTATAGGAAGTTTTGGATAATAGTCTGTTTTTGACCCTTTATATAAAACTTGTTTTTTCCTCTCTGAAAGTGTTTAGATCGTCTTTCTTTGTCTTCTGTGACCTGAAACTTTGCAATGATGTGTCTAACTGTGGATCTATTCTCATCCAACCTACTGGGTGTTTTAATCCACCCTGAGTTTCAATAAACTCATGTCACTTAATGATCGACATTTTTTGTCTATGATTTCTTTAATGATATTCTTCCTTCTGCTTCTTTCTGCAAATTCTATTTAAATTTTGAAATTATTGGTCTTGTCCTCTAATTTGCTTCTCTTTCCTAATTTATATATATTTTTTAAATTCTACATTCTAGGTCATTTCCTCAACTTTATCTTCTAACCCTTCTATTGAGGAATTTTATGTATGCTATTTTTAATTTCAAAGATATCTTTTTGTTGTCTGCATATTCCTTATTATAGCATTCATTTCATAGAAGCAATATACTGTTTAAAGATAACATTGATTTTCCCTTAATTGTTCTTCTTTCTAGCTGAGCTAATAGCACAGGACTCAAGACAACACACCACACTGCTTTACTCTGTCTGTTTTTTTTTTTTTTTTTTTGCCTCTTCATTGAATACTGGAAGCTTTTGTAAAGTGCCTAATTATCCTTAACTATTTACTTATATTTAAGACTGTGGCATTAAAACCTGACTGAATGGTCTGCATATGAGGTGGGATGTAGTGACTCTTGGCTTCCTTATAGGGTGATGGTTTGGAAGAACAATTCATTAACAAACACTCAGTGTTGTCTTCAGTATTATTTTCTTTTCTTTCTTTCTTTCTTTCTTTTTATTTTTTTATTTTTATTTTTTGAGTTTGGTCTCACTTCATCACACAGGCTGGAGTGCAGTGGCATGCTCCTGGCCACCCCAGCATCGACCTGTTGGGCTCTGGCGATCCTTCCGCCTCAGCCTTCCAAGTAGCCAGAACTACAGGTGTGCGCTACCACGCCCGGCTAATTTTTGATGTATTGTAGGGATGAGGTCTCACTACGTTGCCCAGGCTGGTCTTGAGCCCACAGGTTCAGGCAGTCCTCTCACCTTGACCTCCCAAAGTGCTGGTATTACAGGCTTGAGCCACTGTGCCTGGCAGTATTTTCTCCTGATGTAATCAGATTCTCCAGGGATACCTGTTCAGACTTTTGCCTAAAAAAGATAAGACTTGCAGCTAGTGTTATAGGTTAACTTTCACTAAGCCCCTTGTATTCAGAATGGTCAGATCTCTCTTAACTGATCCTGGTGTCTCAGTCTCAATCTCCTACCTTTTTCCACACCTCCATATAATCTAGTGCTAGGATAGAGGAACAGACGTTTTCTTGGCTACTTGAGGTTAGGAAGGAATCTGAGGACCTTCCTGCTTGCTAAATTAAATTTGAACAAACTATACTGTTCAGTCTCATATTCACACCCACTTCTTAAGGTACCTGGTAGTGCCAAGTCTTTAATCTCTTGGGAGAGCCGGGCTTGTTGGCTCAGCCTGTAATCCCACACCTTCACTCAGGCTGAGGTGAGTGAATTGCCTGAGCCCGCAGGTTCGAGACCCACCTGGGCAACTTGGCAAGACCTCATCTCTACAATAAGTCAAAAACTAGCCGGGCGTGGTAGCGCACACCTGTAGTTCCAGCTACTTGGAAGGCTGAGACGGAAGGATCGCCAGAGTCCAGCAGGTCGAGGCTGCGGTGGCAAGGAGCAGCCACTGCACTCCAGTCTGGGCAACAAAGTGGGACTCCAACTCAAAAAAAAAAAAAAGATCTCTTGGGAGATCTTAAAGTGTAAAGAAAGTTTCTTCATGGCTTTCTCCACTTCTGGGATAATATTTAACTTTCTTCTAAGTCAGTTAACACTCATCCCACCTGCTTTCTGAAATTCTGTTGCTGTTATCTCTTCTTTCACTCTCTATCCTTGGGAGTTGATGTCTGAGGCCGCCAGTAATTCCTTCTTCCTGGAGTTCATATCTTTTGAAATCCTTACTCCTTGACTGTGGCTAGACCCTGTGACTTGCTTCTAACCAGTAGAATATGGCAAAAGTTATGAGATGTCCCTCTTCTCTGCATTACACAAGACTCTGCATTACCCTGCATTACACAAGACTCTGTCTTAAAGCAGACTGTCATTAGATGTTCTCCTTGCAGGCTTAATGATGTAAGTGGTTAAGTTGGAGGCACCCACGTGGCAAGGGTATATAGGTGGCCTCTAGGGTCTGAGGGTAGCCTCTGGCCAATAGTCAGCAAAAAGCCTCCATTCTCACTTCCACAACTGCAAGGATATGAATTCTGCCAACAACCTGAATGATTTGTAAGTGGGTTGTTCCCTGTTTTTGCTTCCAGATGAAAACAGTCCATCTAACAGCTTTGTGTGGTCCTGAGCAGAGAACCAGCTAAGCTGTGCCTGGACTCTTCACCCATGAACATGCTGAGATAATAAATGTGTGTTGCTTTAAGCTGCTAAATTTGTGGCAATTTTTTACACAGCAATAGAAAACTATATTGATAAAAATAGAATAAATGATTACAATGGAAAACACAGAAATACAAAATGATAACAATGCCTTTCTCTTTTTTATTATTTTATTTTTGCTTTGGGAGCATCCTGAAGTGAATGTTTGTGCAATCAACAGGTTAGACAAGCATGACACATGGCATGTGATCAAACATACTTTTATTTTTATTTTTTGTCTTTCATCATACTTATAAAATGTATTCAGTGGGAGAAGCTTTTCCTTTGCATCAGAAATACTCCAGTTATACTCCAACATGCCCAGGTAATAGCATCATTTGGGCCTTTTTAATAGTTAGGTAATTAGGATGCTCAGTTAATAATAAGAAACTACATTAAATTTTTCATCGCTCCTTCCTCCCCGCCATCTGAGTCCTGCTTTGGGTTGGCTACTTGCACTAGCACATCATTCCTTGCTGGCTGACATTCTTGCTTAGTTTTTCTTTCTCTTTTTCCACCTCACATTGGGCACTAAGCTTTCTGACACCCCCTTCTCCCAGGTCCCAGGAAAGAGAGATCTGTCTTATGAGATATAGTCACCTTCATATGGTGTCAGGGCTCTCTGGAAGATAACTGGATATAGTGAGGGAGGGAGAATTTAAGAACTTCCATAGAAACTCCCATAGCCCTGACCTTTCCCTGTGCAGATTCTTCTGTATATCAGGTGGTCACTTGTGAGTACTTCCTAATCCCACAATCTGGCTTCACCTCTCACTTCTTGATGCTGGGATTCCTCTACTGCTTTGAATGGCCTGATCAGGCAAGACCCAAGACAACCCCTTGCTGGCTCTCTCTCTTGCATGTCTCACCATGGTCCATGGGAAACACACACATCCTTTGCCCTGACAAGCACTAGGCATGCAGGCTAGTCTCAACATTGAGCCCGTTCAGGACTCTACCACAGGGCATGGTGCCAGGCAAGAATCAGACCCTGCTCAGTCATGCACCCTAATTGCTGTGGTCCCGTAGAAAACTAACTGAGAAATCTGTCACTAAATTGGAGGTCAGGAGGTGGGCATCCCTCCTTCTCTTCCTTTTGGGGGTAGGTGGAGTGAGAAGGTTCATGGAGTAACTTTCTCTAAGGAAATCCTTCTCATAAAATTATCTTCTGACTTTTGTATTTCTTTGTAGGGTATAGAAACTTCTAAAGGTCCTCAGTCATTTTCTTTGGCTATCTCGCTTTGGTATTTCAAATGTGATGCATCTTGGTGTCTTGTGGAACCTAAACCTTGAATTTTCCCTATGCATGCCAGTTTAGTCCACCACTATTAGCTAGAAATTCCCATGCTCTCTTTATTTGCATATCATAAAGACCCTCCATGCTGGGAGGTTAGCAGATTCTCTTAATACTCTGCAACTCTCAAAACAGCAAGGATGAAACCAAGGGCTTGGTTCTCCTGGGCACTGTTTCAGGGCTGAAACTCAGGTGAGTGAAAAGTGATGGAAGTATGGAAGGGAAGTGTTTCACATAGTATCCATTCACCTGCTGCTCTATATCCCATTCAAAAGAGGCACTGGCTATACATGAAAATAACTTCCAAAAGGTACCTACAGTATATCGTGAAAGTATCAGAATGTTTTGAGGTAACTTCATAGGAAGCTGACAAATTCACCTTCAATTTCTCTCTTGCATAGTTAAAATTTGGAGAGTAGTGAACCATGTATCTAACCTCATAAAGGACTGTAGGTAATTTTCAAGACTTTTGTGGAGCTATAGAAATGAAATAGGAGTCAAAAGTCATTTTTTTAAAAAAATTCCCAATTCTCCTTTACTGGCTTCACCATCTTTGGCAAGTCACGTCATCTCTTTGTTTCCCCATGTCCTCATCTCGGCACTAGGTCTGCCTGGACACTTCACCTTGCAGGATTGAGCACCAGGTGAAAGTACCTTGTAAACTGAAAAATACCACATTATGTATCAGATACTTCCTGGTAGATGGCTGCAAAGATATCTGAAATGGAAGTTCTCATTTTATTTTTGATGAACTTTCAAATTTAAGTGACTAAACCTAAAAAGCAAAAACAAGCATAAAGTCCAACCGGAAAATTTGGAAGGGAAATACTTTTTCTCTAGAAAATGTGTACCAATGACCTTTTGGTAAGAAAGTGAACATGGCTCATTAATTTATCTAAAGCTATTTTGTAAAGTATTCTTACTCCAATCCAGATGGTTGAAAATGTCACGTGAATAATAATATTTTATGAAGAAAGAAATTCTATTTTGCAGTCATGAGAGAAAGGTATGAGTGGCACAATTTCCAATAAAACCTGCTCTTCTGCATTGTGAAGCAATCAAACCATGTGGAAATAAATCTTCTTTTTGTTTAATTGAAGATAAAGGATGCAGTGATGAAGCCGCTGAGACCTCCTTGGTGTAATCCCAGACTCCTAAATCAGGAAATCCCATCTAATACTTAGCATAATTTCTTCACTGACATTTAGCTCTAAATGTCAAGTTGTTCCATTTTTTTCCTCGGTTTTATGGTTCCTGGCCTTATTCAGTTGAAAAAAAGTGAGTTAGCCTGATGCTGTTAGAGGATTCTCCAGTTTGAGAAAAAGCATAACTGCCTGGGGAGGGGGAGAAGAGGATAAGAATTATTGCTACTATGTTGGAATCAAGCATAATACCAGAATGAAAATAGGCCTGTAGAACTTCTTACAACTGGGATCAGTTTTAGGAAGATGCTAGGAAAAGATTTAAAATGTGGTTGATAAAAAAACATTTCCCTGATGTCCTAGAAGTTTTCATTTGTCAGACATCGCTCATTTGAGAGAAGGACCATGCTTTCTGGATATTGCTGGGAAATAAGATAAAACAGATTTGAGTTCACAGCATGTTATTGCTGGGAGGAACCTCAGTGATCTCTTAGGTTTTCATTTTATTGATGCCCGAAAAGGTAAAGAGCCTTGTCAAAAAACACTCAGGTTGGCAGGTGGCCAAGTGTCCCAAGAGTCCTAGATGAGCACATTCTCTAGACACTTGAACTTTATCTGGAATTTAAATAATTTTGATGGGACTCTAAAATGTATTGTCCATTTTCCTACCATAATGATGACATTAACATAACTGTGAACCAGAACTTGAGCTCTTAAGGTTTAATTCCAATTTAACCTGCAAGGAAATGTCTCCTTCTCCGCTCCCAGACTCCATTCTTCTCCAAATACACTGGGACTATGTGCAGTGTTTAAACACTGGTCTTCTAGTCACTAAATATCACAGACTTTAATAACCACCAGTTTATGAACCTAGAGTCAATTCATGCCATAGGTGGAGGTGACAGTGCTCATTCATCCCTAACAGGTGTGATTCCTCCCACCCTGGGAACATTTTAGGGAAGACATGGGCAGAGTTTGGGCACAAGCATCTGGACCCTTCCCCCTGTTCAGCAGCTGGTACAAGAGGGTGATTCGCCAGTAAGGACACAACTGGTATTAGAATAACCACACTCCTCCCCGTGGCCTCAGTGATCAATACCACAGATTTTTATCAAGTCTCAATGGGAAAATAGAGATAATTTGTGTCATGAAATTACATGACATTTTCTCGTCACCATGAGCATTGAGTCTCAACAATGTTCTATCATCCCTAAGCACAATCCAAGTGAACTCTGGACACGTGGCAAGATGATACCCCCTCACATTCCTCACATAATATTGTTTTTTAAAGTTGCCACTGACTTTTCTTCATATAATGTATTCACAATCTTCCTCACACATTTTATTACCTTTGGTTTTATTATAACTCACCTTTGTTTTGCAGTGGGTTGCAAGGCTTTGAGAATTTGAGTTTGGCACATAAATCTGATGAATTTTGCTGCACAAGAGAAAAACAAGTCATTTGGACATCCATGTTACTCTTTCACTGATAACCTCTATTTCCTGACTTCTTTTTGTTTGTTTGTTTGTTTGTTTGTTTTGAGTTGGAGTCTTACTCCGTCACCCAGACTGGAGTGCAGTGGCCGCTCCCGGCCACCGCAGCCTCGGCCTGCTGGGCTCCGGCGATCCTTCCGCCTCAGCCTTCCGAGTAGCCGGAATTACAGGCATACGCCACCATGCCCGGCTAATTTTTTTATTTATTGTAGAGATGAAGTCTTGCTGCCCAGGCAGGTCTCAAACCTGCGGGCTCAGGCAATTCACTCACCTCAGCCTCCCAAAGGCGTGGGACTACAGGCTGAGCCACCGAGCCCGGCATTTCCTGACTTCTTGATGTCACTGACAATTCTTTATCTATCTATACAATGTGTCATTCTCTTTTTGAGAATTTAGAGTAGTTACTGCCTCACTTTTTCTTCTGCTTTAATCTATTGAAATGCCTAAGAATTTATTTCTGAGTAAAACTTATGTTCCTATATGTTTTTACAACTTCTAACAACAAACAAGAAAATGGTGTTAAAAGAGATATCCCTTTTTGTATCCATGCTTACACTTCTTTGGTTCACACATGTATCACTAGAAGAGAAACCCGTGGAAGAAAAATAATACTCCTACTAAAAATGGTCTCCAGTAAAACTTTGCCCTACTCTCGTTCATGTTAGCATTCAAATCTTTTTGTGAATAATCCTTTGGTCATTGGTGCAGAGATTATATAGAATTCAATAACTTAAAAACTAAACTATCAAACTAAAGTAAAATATTTAAAACAGAGAGCAAGCACTGATAGTACTGACAGATAAAAGTGTTTAGACTGCTGGGTTTGGTGGCTCATGCCTGTAATCCGAGCACTTTGGGAGGCAGAAGCGAGAGGATTGCCTGAGTACAGGGGTTCAAGACCAGTCTGAGCAACTTGGCAAGACCTTGTCTCTACAGTGAATCAAAAAATTAGCCGGACATGGTTGCATGTGTCTGTGGTGCCAACTACTTGGAAGGCTGAGGTGGCAGGATCACCTGAGCCCAGCAGGTCAAGGCTGCAGTGGCCGTGAGTATGCCACTGCACTCCAGCCTGGGCAACAGAGTGAGACTCCAACTCAAAAAAAAAAGTTTAGTTAAATTATATCCTTTTCTATTCATCTATTCTTCACTTTTTCATCATCTCATTTATCATCTCATATTGAGCGCCTTTGTGTTCCAGGTATTGTTTTAGGCACAGGGAATATTGGAAGAAATAAGTTCCATTCCCTGCTACAGTCCATGTCATGAGGAAGCCAAATCAAGGTGAGATGCACAGGTTCTTGTTGTATACAACAGGTAGACCTGTGATCATTTCCCAGTTTTCACCAAGATCCATAAGTGGCTACACACATTAGCTCACATTGAACTCCAGA
>JAPVLO010003227.1:0-24335 GCA_027257055.1 Cephalopachus bancanus
AGTGCAGGGCTCTCCATCGGGCAGGACAATCTCTCTCGGGAGCAGGGCTTTCTTGTCAGGTGCAGGACAGACTGTGTCGGGTGTAGGCCTCTCCCATCAGGTGCAGGACAGGCTTACTTGAGTGCTTGACTGTCTCATCAGATGCAGGACAATCTCTCACGGGTGCAGGATGTTCTGTCGGTTACAGACCAGGCTCTCTTAAGTTCAGGGCTCTCCCATCGGGTGCAGCTCAGGCTCTCTTGGGTGCAGTGCTCACCCATGAAGGAAAGGACAATCTCTTTCTCATGCAGGGACTCTTGTCAGGTACGGGACGAACTCTTCCAGGTGCAGGGCTCTTGGATCAGGGACCGGACACGCTTTCGTCGGTTCAGGGGCTCCCATCAGGTGCAGGACAATGTCTTCAGGGTGCAGGGCTTTCTTGTCTGGTACGGGACAGTCTCTGTCAGGTACAGAGCTCTCCCATCAGGTGCAGGACACTCTCTCTCGGGTGAAAGACTTTCTTGTCAGGTACAGGACAGACTGTATCACATGCAGTTCTCTCCCATCAGGTGCAGAACAGGCTTTTGTGTAAGACAGCTTTCCTGAGTGCAGGGCTCTCCCGTCAGGTGCTGGACAATCTCCCTCGGGTGCAGGACTTTCTTGTCTGGTACGAGACAGGCTCTCTCAGGTGCAGGGCTCTCCCTTCAGGTGCCAGACAGGCTTTCTTGGTTGCAGGGCTCTCCCATCAGGTGCAGGACATGCTCTCTCTGGTGCAGGGCTTTCTTGTCAGGTGCAGGACAGACTGTCTCGGGTGTAGGGCTCTCCCATCAGGTTCAGGGCGGCTTTCTTGGGTGCAGACCTCTTCCATCTGGTGCAGGCTAATCTCTCTCGGGTGCAGGAGTTTCTTGTAAGTACAGCAAAAGTGTCTCAGGTGAAGGGCTCTGCCATCAGGTGCAGGACAAGCTTTCTTTGGTGCCGGACTCTCCCATCAGTTGCAGGACAGGCTTACCTGAGTGCAGGGCTCTCCAATCAGGTGCAGGACAATCTCTCTCAGGTGCAGTACTTTCTTTTCAGGTGCAGGACAGACTGTCTCGGGTATAGGGCTCTCCCAACATGTTCAGGGCAGGCTTTCTTGGGTGCAGGGCTGTCCCATCTGGTGCAGCACAGGCTTACTTGGGTGCTCGACTCTCTCTCGCATCAGGTGCAGGACAATCTCTCACAGATGCAGGACTTTCTTGTCAGGTATGGACCAGGCTCTCTTAGGTGCAGGGCACTCCCATCAGGTGCAGGCCATACTCTCTTGGGTGCAGGTCACACCCATAAAGGGCAGGACAATCTCTTTCGCATTCAGGGACTCTTGTCAGGTACGGGATGGAGTCTTCCAGGTGCAGGGCTCTCCCATCAGGTGCAGTCAAATCACCCTCGGGTACTGGGCTTTCTTTTCAGGTATAGGACAGCCACTGTCTGTTGTGGGGCTCTCTAGATCAGGTGCAGGACAGGCTTTCTTGGGTGCTAGGCTCTCCCATCAGGTGCAGGACAGGCTTTTGGGTGCAGGATTCTCCCAACAGATTCAGGGCAGGCTTTCTTGGGTGCAGGCCTCTTCCATCAGGCGCAGGCTAATCTCTGTCAGGTGCAGGACTTTCTTGTCAGGTACTGCACAGAGTGTCTCGGGTACAGGGCTCTCCCATCAGATGCAGGACAAGCTTTTGTTGGTGCAGGGCTCTCCTATCAATTGCAGGACAGACTTACTTGAGTGCAGGGCTCTCCAGTCCGGTGCAGTATGATCTCTCTCGGGTGCAGGGCTTTCTTGTCAGGTGCAGGACGGACTATCTTGGGTGTAGGGCTCTCCCATCAGATGTAGGCCAGGCTTTCTTGGGTGAAGGACTCTCCCATCAGGTGCAGGAAAATCTCTCTTGGGTGCCGGGCTTTTTTGTCAGGTGCAGGACAGGCTTTCTTTGGTGCTGGGTGTCCCATCTGGTGCAGGACAGGCCTCTTTGGGTGCAGGGTTCTCCCATCAGGTGCAAGACAGGCTTACTTGGGTGCTTGACTCTCTCTTTCTCTCGAGGTGCAGGACAGTCTATCACGGGTGCAGGACTTTCTTGTCAGGTACGGACCAGGCTTTCTTAGGTGCAGGGCTCTCCCATCAGGTGCAGGTCAGACTCTCTTGGGTGCAGGGCTCACCCATCAAGGGCAGAACAATCTCTTTCGCATGTAGGGATTCTTCTCAAGTACGGGACGGACTCTTCCATGTTCAGGGCTCTCCGATCAGGTGCCAGACAGGCTTTTGTCAATTCAGGGCTCCCATCAGGTCCAGGACAATGTCTCTCGGGTGCAGAGCTCTCTTGTCTGGTACGGGACTGGCTCTCTCAGGTGCAGAGCTCTGCCATCAGGTGCAGGACACTCTTTCGGGTGCAGGGCTTTCTTGTCAGATCCAGGACTGACTGAATCAAGTACAGTTCTCTCCCCTCAGGTGCAGAACAAGCTTTCTGGATTCAGGGCTCCCCTATCAGGTGTAAGACAGGCTTTTGTGTGTGCAGGGCTCTCCCGTCAGGTGCTGGACAATCTCCCTCGGGTGCAGGACTTTCTTGACTGGTACGGGACAGGCTCTCTCAGGTGCAGGGCTCTCCCTTCAGGTGACAGACAGGCTTTCTTGGGTGCAGGGCTCTCCCATCAGGTGCAGGACAGGCTCTTGGGTATGGGCTCTCCCATCAGGCATCAGGGCAGACTTTCCAGGGTGCAGGGCTGTCCCCTCAGGTGCAGGACAATCTCTCTCAGGTGCATAGCTTTCTTGTCAGGTACAGGGCAGGCTTTCCAGGGTGCAGGGCTCTCCCCTCAGGTGCAGGACAATCTCTCTCGGGTGCATAGCTTTCTTGTCAGGTACAGGACAGACTGTCTCAGGTGCAGGGCTCTCCCATCAGGTGCAGAACAGGCTTTCTTGGGTTCAGGGCTTTTCCATCAGGTGCAGGACTGGCTTTCCCTGGTGCAGGGCTCTCCCGTCAGTTGCAGGACAGGCTTTCTTGAGTGCAGGGCTCTCCAATCCGGTGCAGGACAGTCTCTCTTGGGTGCAGGTCTTTCTTGTCAGGTGCAGGATGGACTGTCTCGGATGTAGGGCCCTCCCAACAGGTGCGGGACAGGCTTTCTTGGGTGCAGGGCTGTCCCATCTGGTGCAGGACAGACCACATTGGCTGCAGGGCTCTCCCATCAGGTTTCAGGACAGGCTTACTTGGGTGCTCGACACTCCCTCTCATCAGGTGCAAGACAATCTCTCGCAGTTGCAGGACGTTCTTTTCAGGTACGGACCAGGCTCTCTTAGGTGCAGGGCTCTCCCATCAGGTGCAGGCCAGGCTCTCCTGGGTGCAGGGCTCACCCATCAAGGGCAGGACAATCTCTTTTGCGTGCAGGGACTCTTGTCAGGTATGAGATGGAGTCTTCCAGGTGCAGGGCTCTGCCATCAGGTGCAGTCAAATCACCCTCGGGTTCTGGCCTTTTTTTCAGGTACGAGACAGTCTCTCTTGGTTGCGGTGCTCTCTAGATCAGGTGCAGGACAGGCTTTCTTGGGTACTGGGCTCTCCCATCAGGTGCAGGACAGGCTCTTGGGTGAAGGGCTCTCCCATCAGGTTCAGGGCAGGCTTTCTTGGGTGTAGGGCTTTTTCATCAGGTGCAGGCTAATCTCTGTCGGATTTAGGGCTTTCTTGTCAGCTACAGCACAGAGTGTCTCGGGTGCAGGGCTCTCCCATCAGGTGCATGACAAGCTTTCTTTGGTGCAGAGCTCTCCCATCAGGTGCAGGCCAGACTTTCTTGGGTGCAGACCTCTCCCATCAGGTGCAGGACAATCTTTCTCAGGTAGTGGGCTTTCTTGTCAGGCGCAGGACAGACTGTCTCGGGTGTCCGGCTCTCCCTTCAGGTTCAGGACAGGCTTTCTTGGGTACAGGGCTGTCCCAAGTGGTGCAGGACAGGCCTCCTTGGGTGCCGGGTTCTCCCATCAGGTGCAAGACAGGCTTACTTGGGTGCTTGACTCTCTCTCTCTGTCTCTCAATAGTTGCAGGACAATCTCTCGCAAGTGCAGGACTTTCTTGTCAGGTACGGACAAGGCTCTCTTAGGGGCAGGGTTCTCATATCAGGTGCAGGTCAGGCTCTCTTGGGTGCAGGACTCACCTATCAAGGGCAGCACAATCTTTGGCATGCAGGGCCTCTTGTTAGGGACTGGACGGATTCTTCCAGGTGCAGGGCTCTCTGATCAGGTGTGGGACAGGCTTTCATCGGTTCAGGGGCTCCCATCAGGTGGAGGACAATGTCTCTCAGGTGCAGGGCTTTCTTGTCTGGTAAGGGATGGCGCTCTCAGGTGCAGAGCTCTGCCATCAGGTGCAGGACACTCTCTCTCGGGTGCAGGGCTTTCTTAACAGATACAGGTCTGACTGTATTGGGTGCAGTTTTCTCTCATCAGGTGCAGAACAGGCTTTCTAGGTTCAGGGCTCCCCTATCAGGTGTAAGACAGGCTTTCGTGGGTGCAGGGCTCTCCCGTCAGGTGCTGGACGATCTCCCTCGGGTGCAGGACTTTCTTGTCTGGTACGAGACAGGCTCTCTCAGGTGCAGGGGCTCTCCCTCAGGTGCCAAACAGGCTTTCTTGGGTGCAGGGCTCTCCCATCAGGTGCAGGACAGGCTCTTGGGTATGGGGCTCTCCCATCAGGCATCAGGGCATGCTTTCCAGGGTGCAGGACTCTCCCGTCAGGTGCAAGACAATCTCTCTCGGGTGCATAGCTTTCTTTTCAGGTACAGGACAGACTGTCTCAGGTGCAGGGCTCTCCCATCAGGTGCAGAACAGGCTTTCTTGGCTGCAGGCCTCTCCCATCAGATGCAGGACAATCTCTCTCGGGTGCCAGGCTTTCTTGTCTGGCCTAGGACAGACTGTCTCGGGTGTCGGGCTCTCCCATCAGATTCAGGACAGGCTTTCTTGGGTGCAGGGCTGTCCCATGTGGTACAGGACAGGCCTCCTTGGGTGCTGGGGTCTCCCATCAGGTGCAAGACATGCTTACTTGGGTGCTTGACTCTCTCTCTCTCTCTCTCTCTCAATAGTTGCAGGACAATCTCTCGTGGGTGCAGGACTTTCTTGTCAGGTATGGCCCAGGCTCTCTTAGGGGCAGGGCTCTCACATCAGTTGCAGGTCAGGCTATCTTGGGTGCAGGGCTCACCCATCAAGGGCAGGACAATCTCTTTCGCGTGCAGAGACTCTTGTCAGGTACCAGACGGATTCTTCCAGGTGCAGTGCTCCTTGATCAGGTGTCCGACAGGCTTTCATCGGTTCAGGGGCTCCCATCAGGTGGAAGACAATGTCTCTCGGGTGCAGAGCTTTCTTGTCTGGTACAGGACTGGCTCTCTCAGGTGCAGAGCTCTACCATCAGGTGCAAGAGTCTCTCTCTCGGGTGCAGGACTTTCTTGTCAGGTACAAGACTGACTGTATCGGGTGCAGTTCTCTCCCATCTTGTACAGAACAGGCTTTCTGGGTTCAGGGCTCCCCAGTCAGGTGTAAGACAGGCTTTTGTGGGTGCAGGGCTCTCCCTTCAGGTTGTTGGACAATCTCCCTCGGGTGCAGGACTTTCTTGTCTGGTGCGGGACAGGCTCTCTCAGGTGCAGGGCTCTCCCTTCAGGTGGCAGACAGATTTTCTTGGGTGCAGGGCTCCCCCATCAGGTGCAGGAAAATCTCTCTTGAGTCCAGGGCTTCATGACTGTACGGGACAGGTCCTCTCATGTGCAGGGCTCTCCCATCAGGTGTAGAACAGGCTTTCTTTGGTGCAGGGCTCTCCCGTCGGGTGCAGTAAAATCTCCCCTGGGTGCAGGGCTTTCTTTTCAGGTGAAGGACAGGCTCTCTCGGTTGTGGGCCTCTCCCTACATGTGCAGGACAGGCTCTTGGGTGCAGGGCTCTCCCATCAGGTTCAGGGTAGGCTTTCTTGTGTGCAGGGCTCTTCCGTCAGGTGCAGGCTAATCTCTTTCGGGTGCAGGACTTTCCTGTCAGGTACAGGACAGACTGTCTAAGGTGCTGGACTTTCTTGTCAGGTGAGTGCTGGACTTTCTTGTCAGGCACGGGACAGACTTTTTCAGGTGCAGGCCTCCCATCAGGTGTAGGACAGGCTTTCTTGGGTGCAAGGCTCTCCCATCAAGTGCAGGCCAGGCACTCCCGGAGTCAGGCTTTATGTCATGTACGGGACAGGCTCTCTCTCCAGGTGCAGTATAGGCTTTCTTGAGTGCTGGGCTCTCCCATCAGGTGCAGTAAAAGCTCCCCCGGGTGCTGGGCTTTCTTTTCAGGTATGGGATAGTCTCCCTCGGGTGCGGGGATCTCTAGATCAGGTGCAGGACAGGATTTCCTGGGTGCTGGGCTCTCCCATCAGGTGCAGGACAGGCTCTTGGGGCAGGCTCTCTCCTCGGATTCAGGGCAAGCTTTCCTGGCTGCAGGGCTCTTCCATCAGGTGTAGGCCAGTCTCTCCCAGGTGCAGGACTTTCTTCTCAGTACAGCACAAAGTGTCTTAAGTGCAGTGCTCTGCCATCTGGTGCAGAACAAGCTTTCTTTGGTGCCGGACTCTCCCATCAGTTGCAGGACAGGCTTACTTGAGTGCAGGTCTCTCCAATCAGGTGCAGGATACTCTCTCGGGTGCAGGGCTTTCTTGTTAGGTACAGCACAGAGCGTCTCGGGTGTAGGGCTCTCCCATCAGGTTCAGGGCAGGCTTTCTTGGGAGCAGGCCTCTTCCATCCGGTGCATGATAATCTCTCTCGGGTGCAGGGCTTTCTTGTCAGGTACATCACAGAGTGTCTCAAGTGCGGGGCTCTACCATCAGGTGCAGGACAAGCTTTCTTTGGTGCAGGGCTCTCCCAGCAGGTGCAGTCAAATCACACTCGGGTGCTGGGCTTTCTTTTCAGGTACAGGACAGTCTCTCTTGGTTGCGGGGCTCACTAGATCAGCTGCAGGACAGGCTTTCCTAGGTACTGGGCTCTCCCATTAGGTACAGGAAGGGCTCTTGGGTGCAGGGCTCTTCCATCAGGTTCAGGGCAGGCTTTCTTGGGTGCAGGGCTGTTTCATCAGGTGCAGGCCAATCTCTGTCGGGTTCAGGGCTTTCTTGTCAGCTACAGCACAGAGTTTCTCAGGTGCAGGGCTCTCCCATCAGGTGCAGGACAAGCTTTCTTGGGTGCAGGGCTCTCCCATCAGTTGCAGGAGAGGCTTACTTAAGTGCAAGGCTCTCCAATCCGGTGTAGAATAATCTATCTCGGGTGCAGGACTTTCTTGTTAGGTGCTGGACGGACAGTCTCGGGTGTCGGGCTCTCCCATCAGGTGCATGCCAGGCTTTCTTGGGTGCAGGCCTCTCCCATCAGGTGCAGGACAGTCTCTCTCGGGTGCCAGGCTTTCTTGTCAGGCGCAGGACAGACTGTCGCGTGTGTCGGGCTCTCCCATCATATTCATTCAGGTTTTCTTGGGTGCAGGGTTGTCCCATGTGGTGCAGGACAGGCCTCCTTGGATGCCGGGCTCTCCCATCAGGTGCAAGACAGGCTTACTTGGATGCTTGACACTCTCTCTCTCTCTCTCTTCTCACTTCTCAGCACTTCTCTTCTCTCTCTTCTCACATCTTCTTCATCTCTCCTCATCGCTATCTCTCCTCTCTCTCATCTCCATCTCTCTCCTCTCTCTCATCCCTCTTTCTTCTGTCTCTCTCTCTCATTCAGCATCTCTCTCTCCTCTCTCTCTCTCTCTCTCGTCATCTCTCTCTCCTCTTCTCTTCTCCCTTCTCGTTCTCTCTCTCTCTCATCTCTTCTTCTCTCTTCTCTCTCTCTCAGCACTCTCTCTCTGCTCTGCCTCTCTCATCACAGCTCTCCTTCTCCTCCTCATCACTCTCTCTCTCTCTCTCTCTCTTCTCTCTCTCTCTCTCTCTCTCTCTCTCTCTCTTCTCTCTTCGCTCCTCTCTTCTCTCCTCTCTCAACTCTCTTTCTCTCATCTCCTCCTCTCTCTCTCTCTCTCTCTCTTCTCCTTCTTCTCACTCTCCTCTCTTCACTCTCTTCATCTCTCTCTCTCTCTCTCTCTCTCTCTCTCCTCTTCTCTCTCTCTACTCTCTCTCTCTCTCTCTCATCTCTCTCTCTTCTCTCTCTTCTCTCTCTCCTTCTCACTCTTCTGTCTCCTCTCTCTCTCTCTCTCCTCTCTCTTCCTCTCCCTCTCTCTCTTCCTCTCTCACTCTTCTCTCTCCTCATCTCTCGTCTCTCCTTCTCTCCTCTCTCTCTCGTCTCTCTCTCTCTCTTCTGCTCTCTTCTCTCTCGCTCTCTCTCATCGCTCATCTCTTTCTCGTCACACTCTCTCTCAGTCTCAATCTCTCTCTGTCATCTCTTTCTTGTCAGGTACGCACCAGGCTCTTTTAGGGACGGGCTCTCATGTCAGGTGAAAGACAGGCTTACTTAGGTGCTTGACTCTCTCTCTCTCTCTGTCAATAGGTGCAGGATAATCTCTCACGGGTGCAGCGCTTTCTTGTCAGGTACAGACCAGGTTCTCTTAGGGGCAGGGCTCTCACATCAGGTGCAGGTTAGGCTTTCTTGGGTGCAGGGCTTACCCGTCAAGGGCAGAACAATCTCTTTCGCATGCAGTGACTCTTGTCAGGCACGGGATGGACTCTTCCAGGTGCAGGGCTCTCCGATCAGGTGCTGGATAGGCTATCATCGGTTCAGGGTCTCCCATCAATGGAGCACAACGTCTCTCAGAAGCAGGGCTTTCTTGTCAGGTGCAGGACAGACTGTCTCGGGTGTAGGGCTCTCCCATCAGGTTCAGGGCAGACTTTCTTGAGTGCAGGCGTCTTCCATCAGGTGCAGGCTAATGTCTCTCGGGTGCAGGGCTTTTTTTTTTTTGAGTTGGAATCTCACTCTGTTGCCCGGACTGGAGTTCAGTGGCCACTCCCGGCCACCGTAGCCTCGACTCGCTGGCCTCCGGTGATCCTTCTTCCTCGGACTTCCAAGTAGCAGGAACTACAGACGTGCACTACCACGCTCGGCTGATTTTTTATTTTTATTGTAGAGATGAGGTCTCGCCAGGTTGCCCAGGTGAGTCTTGAACCTGCGGACTCAGGCAATTCACTCACCTCAGCCTCCCAAGGCACGCGATTACCGGCTGAGCCACCGAGCCCGGCCAGGGTGCAGGGCTTCCTTGTCACTTACATCACAGAGTGTCTCGGGTGCAGGGCTCTCCCATCAGGTACAAGACAAGGTTTCTTTGGTGCAGGGCTCTCATCAGTTGCAGCACAGGCTTACTTGAGTGCAGGCCTCTCCAATCTGGTGGAGGACAATCTCTCTCGGGTGCAGGGCTTTCTTGTCAGGTGCAGGATGGACTGTCTCGGGGGCTTTCCCATCAGGTGCAGGACAGGCTTTCTAGGGTGCAGGGCTGTCCCATCTGGTGTAGGACAGGCCTCATTGGGTGCAGGGCTCTCCCATCAGGTGCAGGACAGGCTTACTTGGGTGCTCAAGTCTCCCTCTCATCAGGTGCAGGATGATCTCTCACAGGTGCAGGGCGTTCTTCTCAGGTACAGTCCAGGCTCTCTTAGGTGCAGGGCTCTCCCATCAGGTGCAGGCCAGGCTCTCTTGGGTGCAGGGCTCACCCATCAAGGGCAGAACAATCTCTTTCGCGTGGGGACTCTTGTCACGTACGAGACGGATTCTTCCAGGTGCAGGGTCTCCCATTAGATGCAGTTAATCACCCTCGGGTGATGGACTTTCTTTTCAGGTACGGGACAGTCTCTCTTGGTTGCAGGGCTCTCTAGATCAGGTTCAGGACAGGCTTTCTTGGGTACTGGGCTCTCCTATCAGGTGCAGGACAGGCTCTTGGGTGCAGGATTCTCCCATCAGGTTCAGGGCAGGCTTTCTTGGGTGCAGGGCTGTTTCATCAAGTGCAGGCTAATCTCTGTCAGGTGCAGGGTTTCCTTGTCAGGTACAGCACAGAGTGTCTCAGGTGCAGGGCTATCCCATCAGGTGCACGACAAGCTTTCTTTGGTGCAGGGCTCTCCCATCAGTTGCAGGATAGGCTTATTTGAGTGCAGGGCCTTTGATCTGGTGCAGGACAGTCTAACCCGGGTTTAGGGCTTTCTTGTTAGGTGCAGGACGGACTGTCTCGGGTGTCCGGCTCTCCTATCAGGTGCAGGCCTGGCTTTCTTGCGTGCAGGCCTCTCCCATCAGGTGCAGGACAATCTCCCTCAGGTGCCAGCTTTCTTGTCAGACGCAGGACAGACTGTCTCAGGCTCTCCCATCAGGTTCAGGACAGGCTATTTTGGGTGCAGGGCTGTCCCATGTGGTGCAGGACCGGACTCCTTGGGTGTTGGGCTCTCCTATCAGGTGCAAGACAGGCTTACTTGGGTGCTTGTCTCTCTCTCTCTCTCTTTCTCTCTCAGTAGGTGCAGGACAATCTCTCGCGGGTGCAGGACTTTCTTGTCAGGTACGCACCAGGCTCTCTTAGGGGCAGGGCTCTCACATCAGGTGCAGGTCAGGCTCTCTTGAGTGCAGGGACTCTTGTCAGGTACCGGACGGATTCTTCCAGGTTCAGGGCTCTCCAATCAGGTGTTGGACAGTCTTTCTACGGTTCAGGGGCTCCCATTAGGTGGAGGACAATGTCTCTCGGGTGCAGGGCTTTCTTGTCTGGTACGGGACTGGCTCTCTCAGGTGTAGAGCTCTGCCATCACGTGCAGGACACTCTCTCTCGGGTGCAGGTCTTTCTTGTCAGGTACAGGACTGACTGTATCAGGTGCTGTTCTCTCCCATCAGGTGCAGAACAGGCTTTCTGGGTTCAGGGCTCCCCTATCAGGTGTAAGACAGGCTTTCATGGGTGCAGGGCTCTCCCATCAGGTGCAGTACAGGCTCTTGGGTGTGGGGCTCTCCCATCAGGTGTCAGGGCATGCTTTCCAGGGTGCAGAACTCTCCCGTCAGGTGCAGGACAATCTTTCTCGGATGCATTGCTTTCTTGTCAGGTACAGGACAGACTGTCTCAGGTGCAGGGCTCTCCCATCAGGTGCAGAACAGGCTCTCTTGTGTTTGGGGCTCTCCCATGAGGTGCAGGACTGGCTTTCTCGGGTGCAGGGCTCTCCCATCAGTTTCAGGACAGGCTTTTTAGATGCAGGGCTCTCCCATCAGTTGCAGTACAGGCTTACTTGAGTACAGCACTCTCCCATCAGGTGCAGGATAATCTCTCACAACTGCTGGACTCTCTTGTCAGTAAGGGACAGGATTTTCCAGGTGCAGGGCTCTCCCATCAGGGTCACGACAGTCTTTTTTAGGAGCAGGGCTCTCCCATCATGTGCAGGACAATCTGTCTCATGTCCACAGCTTTATGACTGGTATGGAACAGGTTTTCTCATGTGCAGGGTTCTCCCATAAGGTGTAAAACAAGCTTTCTTGGGTGCAGGGCTCTCCCATCAGGTGCAGTAAAATCTCCCTCGGGTGCAGGGCTTTCTTTTCAGGTGAGGGCCAGGATCTCTCGGTTGCAGGCATCTCCCTTCAGGTGCAGGACAGCCTCTTGGGTTTAGGGCTCTCCCATCAGGTTCAGGGCAGGCTTTCTTGCATGCAGGGCTCTTCTGTCAGGTGCAAGCTAATCTCTTGGGTCCAGGGCTTTCTATTCGGGTAGAGGACAGACTGTCTCAGGTGCAGGGCTCTCCCGTCAGGTGCAGAACAAGCTTTTTTGGGTTCAGGGCTGTCCGTCAGTTGCAGGACAGGCTTTCTTGGGTGCAGGCCTCTCCCATCAGTTGCAGGATAGGCTTCATTGGGTGCAGGGCCTCCTATCATGTGCAGGATAATCTTGTGCGGGTGCTGAACTTTCTTGTCAGGCATGGGACAGGCTTCTTCAGGTGCAGGGCTCTCCCATCAGGTGCAGGACAGACTTTCTTGGATGCAGGGCTCTCCTGTCAGGTATAGGCCAGGCACTCTCGGGGTCCTGGCTTTATGTCATGTATGGGACAGGCTCTCTCCAGTGCAGGGCTCTCCCATCAGGTGCAGTAAAAGCTTTCTCAGGTGCTGGGCTTTCTTTTCAGGTACGGGACAGGCTCTCTCGGGGACGGGGATCTCTAGATCAGGTGCAGGACAGGCTTTCCTGGGTGCTGGGCTCTCCCATCAGGTGCAGGATAGGCTCTTGGGTGCAGGGCTCTCCCATTACGTTCAGGGCAGGCTTTCCTGGGTGTACGGCTCTTCCATCAGGTGCAGGCTAGTCTCTCCCAGATGCAGGGCTTCCTTGTCAGTACAGCACAGAGGGTCTCAGGTGCACGGCTCTCCCATCAGGTGCAGGACATGCTTTCTTTGTTGCAGGGCTCTCCAATTCAGTGCAGGACAATCTCTCTCGGGTGCCGGGCTTTCTTGTCAGGTGCAGGGCGGACTGTCTTGGGTGTAGGGCTCTCCCATCAGGTGCAGGACAGGCTTTCTTGGGTGCAGGGCTCTCCCATCAGGTGCAGGGCAGGCTTACTTGGGTGCTTGACTCTCTCATCAGGTGCAGGACAATCTCTCGGAGGTTCAGGACTTTGTTGTCAGGTATGGACCAGACTCTCTTAGGTGCAGGGCTCTCCCATCAGGTGCAGGCCAGGCTTTCTCGTGTGCAGGGCTCACCCATCAAGGGCAGGACAGTCTCTTTCTTGTGTAGGGACTCTTGTCAGGTACGGCACGGAGTCTTCCAGGTGCAGGGCTCTCCCATTGGGTGCAGTCAAATCACCTTCGGGTGCTGGGCTTTCTTTTCAGGTACGGGACAGTCTCTCTCAGTTTTGGGGCTCTCTAGATCAGGTGCAGGACTAGCTTTCTTGGCTGCTGGAATCTCCCATCAGGTGCAGGACAGGCTCTTGGTTGCAGGGCTCTCCCATCAGGTTCAGGGCAGGCTTTCTTGGGTGCAGGGCTCTTTCATCAGTTGCAGGCTGATCTCTGTCGGGTGCAGGGATTTCTTGTCAGGTACAGCACAGAGTGTCTCACGTGCTAGGCTCTCCCATCAGGTTCAGGACAGGCTGACTTGAGTGCAGGGCTCTCCAATCCGGTGCAGGACAATCTCTCTTTGGTGCAGGGCTCTCCCATCAGTTGCAGGACAGGCTTACTTGAGTGCAGGGCTCTCCAATCCGGTGCAGGACAATCTCTCTCAGGTGCAGGGCTTTCTTGTCAGGTGCAGGACAATCTCTCTTTGGTATAGGGCTCTCCCATCAGGTGGAGGCCAGGCTTTCTTGGGTGCAGGCCTCTCCCATCAGGTGTAGGACAATCTCTCTCGGGTGCCAGGCTTTCTTGTCAGGCACAGGACAGACTGTCTCGGGTGTCGAGCTCTCCCATCAGGTTCAGGACTGGCTTTCTTGGGTGCAGGGCTGTCCTATGTGGTGCAGGACAGCCCTCCTTGGACGCCAGGCTCTCCCATCAGGTGCAAGACAGCCTTACTTGGGTGCTTGACTCTCTCTCTCTCTCAGTAGGTGCGGGACAATCACTCGCGGGTACAGGACTTTGTTGTCAGGTACGGACCAGGCTCTCTTAGGTGCAGGGCTCTCCCATCAGGTGCAGACAATCTCTTTTGCATGCAGGCACTCTTGTCCTGTATGGGACGGACTCTTCCAGGTTCAAGGCTCTCCGATCAGGTGCTGGACAGGTTTTCATCGGTTCAGGGGCTCCCATCAGGTACAGTACGATGTCTCTCGAGTGCAGGGCTTTATTGTCAGTACAACACAAATTGTCTCAGGTTCAGAGCTCTACCATCAGGTGCAGGACAAGCTTTCTTTGGTTGTGGACTCTTCCATCAGTTGCAGCACAGGCTTACTTGAGTGCAGGGCACTCCAGTCAGATGCAGGGCAATCTCTCTAGGGAGCAGGGCTTTCTTGTCAGGTGCAGGACAGACTGTCTTGGCTTTAGGGCTCTCCCATCAGGTTCAGGGGTGGCTTTCTTGGGTGCAGGCCTATTCCATCAGGTGCAGGCAATCTCTTTCGGGTGCAGGGCTTTCTTGTCACATACAGCATAGAGTGTCTCTGGTGCTGGGCTCTCCCATCAGGTGCCCAACAAGGTTTCTTTGGTGCAGGCCTCTCCCATCAGTTGCAGGACAGGCTTCCTTGGGTGCAGGGCCTCCTATCATGTGCAGGACAATCTTGGGCGGTTGCTGGACTTTCTTGTCAGGCACGGGGCAGGCTTTTTTCGCTCGTGGGCCTCTCCCTTCAGGTGCAGGACAGGCTTTCTTTGGTGCACGGCTCTCGCATCAGGTGCAGGAGTGTCTTTCGTGGGTGGAGGGCTCTCCCATCACATGTAGGACAGTCTTTTGTGGCTTCAGGGCTCTCCCATCACGTGCTGGACAGTCTCCCTTGGGTGCAGGACTTTCTTGTCTGGTACAGTACAGGCTCGCTCAGGTGCGGGGCTCTCCCTTCAGGTGCAGGGCAGGCTTTATTGGGTGCAGGGCTCTCCCATCAGGTTCAGGACAATCTCTCTTGGGTGCAGGTCTTTGTGTCCGGTATGGGACTGGCTCTCAAGTGCACGACTCTCCCATCAGGTGCAGAACAGGCTTTCTTCGGTGCATGGCTCTCCCATCACATGCAGTAAAATCTCCCCCGGGTGCAGGGCTTTCTTTTCAGGTACCGGACAGGCTCAATGGGTTGTGGGGCTCTGTAGGTCAGCTGCACATCAAGCTTTCTCTGGTGCTGGGCTGTGCCATCAGGTACAGGACAGGCTCTTGAGTGCAGGGCTCTCCCATCAGGTTCAGGGCAGGCTTTCTTGCATGCAGGGCTCTTCCATCAGGTGCAGGCTAATCTCTCTCGGGTGCAGGACTTTCTTGTCAGGCATAGGACAGACTGTCTCAGGTGCAGGGCTCTCTCTTCAGGTGCAGAACAGGCTTTTTTGGGTTCAGGGCTCTCCGTCAGTTGCAGGACAGGCTTTCTTGGGTGTAGGCCTCTCCCATCAGTTGCAGGACAGGCATACTTGGGTGCAGGGCCTCCTATCAGGTGCAGGACAATCTTTGGCGGGTGCTGGACTTTCTTGTCAGGCACGGGAGAGGCTTTTTCAGGTGCAGGCCTCTCCCATCAGGTGCAGGACAGGCCCTTGTGTGCAGGCCTGTGTCATCAGTGCAGGGCAGGCTTTCTTGGGTGCAGGACTCTCCAATCAGGTCCAGGACAATCTCTCGGTGATGCAGGGCTTTCTTGTCAGGCACAGGACAGACTCTCTAAGTTGCAGGGCTCTCCCTTCAGGTTCAGAACAGGCTTTCTTGGGTTCAGGGCTCTCCTATCATGTGCAGGACAGGCTTTCTTGGGTGCTGTGCCTCCTATCAGGTGCAGTACAATCTTTCAAAGGTACAGGACTTTTTTGTCAGGTACGGGATAGGCTTTTTCAGGTGTAGGACTGGATTTTTGGGTGCAGGGCTCTTCCATCAGTGCAAGGCCAATCTCTCTGGGGTGCAGGTCTTTATGTAAGGTACGTGACAGGCTCTCTCAAGTGCAGGGCTCTCTCATCAGGTGCAGGACAGGCTCTTGTGTGCAGGTTTCTTCCTTAAGGTGCAGGTTAATCTCTCTTGGGTGCAGGACTTTTGTTTCAGGTACAGCACAGAGTGTCTCAAATGCTGGGCTCTCCCATCAGGTGCAGGACAATCTCTCTCAGATGCAGGTCTTTATGCCAGGTACGGGTCAGGCTCTCTCAAGTGTAGGGCTCTCCCATCAGGTGCAGGACAGGCTTTGTTGGGTGCAGGGTTCTCCCATCAGATGCAGTAAAATCTCCCTCAGGTGCAGGGCTTTCTTTTCAGGTGAAGGACAGGCTTTCTTGGGTGCTGGGCTCTCCCATCCGGTGCAGGACAGGCTCTTGGGTGCAGGGCTCTTCCATCAGGTGCAGGTTAATATCTCTTAGGTGCAGGGCTTTCTTGTCAAGTACAGCACAGAGTCTCTCAAATTCAGGGCTCTCCCATCAGGTGCAGGACAGACTTACTGGGTGCAGGGGTATTCAATCAGGTGCAGTACAATCTCTTAGGTGCACGGCTCTCTTGTCACGGGCAGGACAGACTGATAAGGTGGAGGGCTCTCCCGTCAGGTGCAGAACAGGGTTTCTTGGGTTCAGGGTTCTCCCATCATGTGCAGGACAGGATTTCTTGGGTTTAGAGCTGCCCCATCAGTTTCAGGACAGGCTTACTTGGGTGCAGGCCTCTCCCATCAGGTGCAGGACAGTCTCTCGTGGGTACAGGACTTTCTTGTCAGGTAAGGGACAGGCTTTTTCAGGTGCAGGGCTCTCCCATCAGCTTCAGGACAGGCTTTCTTAGGTGCAGGGGTCTCCCATCAGGTGCACGACAGTCTCTCTCGGGTGAAGGGCTTTATGTCAGGTATGCGACAGGCTCTCTTAGGTGCAGGCCTCTCCCATCAGGTGTAGGACAGGATTTTTTGGGTGCAGGGCTCTCCCATCTGGTGCAGTAAAATATCCCTCGGGTGCAGGGCATTCTTTTCAGGTAAAGGACAGGCTCTCTCCGTTGCGGGCATCTCCCTTCAGGTCCAGAACAGGCTTTCTTTGGTGCAGGGCTCTCCCATCAGGTGCAGGCTAATCGCTCTTGGGTGCAGGGCTTTCTTGTCAAGTATAGGACAGACTGTCTCAGGTACAGGCCTCTCCATACAGGTGCAGAACAGGCTTTTGGGTTCAGGTCTCTCCATCAGTTGCAGGACAGGGTTACTTGGGTGCAGGGCTCTCCAGTTTGGTGCATGACAATATCTCTCAGGTGCAGGGCTTTCTTGTCAGGCACAGGACAGACTTTCAGGTGCAGGGCTCTCCCTTCAGGTTCAGAACAGGCTTTCTTGGGTTCAGGGCTGTCCCACCATGTGCAGGACAGGCTTTCTTGGGTGCAGAGCTCCCCCATCAGTTGCAGGATAGGCTTACTTGGGTGCAGTGCCTCCCATCCGGTGGAGGTCAATCTTTCGCAGGTGCAGAACTTTCTTGTTATGTCTGCGACAGGCTTTTTCAGGTGCAGGGCTCTCCCATCAGGTACAGGACAGGCTTTCTTAGGTGCAGGGCTCTCCCATCAGGTGCAGGACAATCTCTTTGGGTGCAAGGCTTTTTGTCAGGTACAGGACAGACTGTCTCAGGTGCAGGGGTCTCCCATCAGGTGCCGGACAGGCTTTCTTGGTTGCAGGGCTGTCCTACTGGTGCAGGACAGGCCTTCTTGGGTGCGGGGCTCTCCCATCAAGTGCAGGTCAGGCTCTCTAGGGTGCAAGGCTCACCCATCAAGAACAGGACAATCTCTCTCGAGTGCAGGGCTTTCTTGTCAGGCACAGGACAGACTGTCTCAGATGCAGAAAAGGCTTTCTTTGGTTCAAGGCTCTCCCATCAGGTGCAGGGCAGGCTTTCTTGGGTGCAGGGCTCTCCCATCTGTTGCAGGACAGGTTTACTTGGGTGCAGGGCTCTCCCATCAGGTGCAGGACAATCTCTCGCGGATGCAGGCTTTCTTGTCAGGTAAGGGACAGGCTTTTTGAGGTGCAGCAGAATTTCTCTCGGTTGCAGGGCTTTTTGTCAGGTACGGGATAGGCTCTCTCAGGTGCAGGACTCTCCCATCAGGTGCAAACCAGGCTTTCTTTGGTGCAGGGCCCTCCCATCAGCTGCAGTAAAATCTCCCTCGGGTGCAGGCCTTTGTTTTATGATACAGGACATGCTCTCTCAGTTGCCGGGCTCTCCCTTCAGGTGCAGGACAGGCTTTCTTGGGTGCAGGGCTCTCCCATCAGGTGAAGGACAGGCCTTGGATGCAGGGCTCTCCCATCAGGTGCAGGACAATCTGTCACTGGTGCAGGACTTTCTTCTCAGGTAAGGGACAGGCTTTCTTAGGTGTAGGGCTCTCCCATCAGATGCAGACTAATCTCTCTCGGGTGCAGACCTTTATGTCAGGTACGGGACAGGCTCTCTCAGGTGCAGGGCTCTTCCATCAGGTGCAGACCAGGCTTTCTTGGGTGCAGGGCTCTCCCATCAGGTGCAGGACAGGTCTTGGGCGCAGGGCTCTCCCATCAGGTGCAGGACAGCCCTTGGGTGCAGGGCAGGCTTTCTTGGGTGCAGGACATTCTTTTACGGGTGCAGGACTTTCTTGTCAGGTAAGGGACAGACTTTATGTGCAGGGCTCTCCATCAGATGCAGACCAATTTCTCTCGGGTGCAGGGCTTTATGTCAGGTATGGGACAGGCTCTCTCAGGTGCAGGGCTCTCCCATCAGGTGTAGACTAGGCTTTCTTGGGTGCAGGATTCTCCCATCAGGTGCAGTAAAATCTCCCTCGGGTGCAGAGCTTTCTTTTCCAGTATGGGACAGGCTCTCTCAGTTGCGGGGCTCTCCCTTCAGGTGCAGGACAGGCTTTCTTGGGTGCTGGGCTCTCCCATCAGGTGCAGGACAGGCTCTTGGGTGCAGGCCTCTCCCATCAGGTGCAGGGCAGGCTTTCATGGGTTGAAGGCTCTCCATCACACGGAGGACCAGCTTTCATGGGTGTAGGGCTCTCCTATCAGGTGCTGGACAATCTCCCTTGGGTGCAGGACTTTCTTGTCTCATATGGGATGGGCTATACAGGTGCAAGGCTCTCCCATCAGGTGCAGGACAATCTTTTGTGGGTGCAGGACTTTCTTGTCAGGTACAGGACAGGCTTTTTCAGGTGTAGGGCTCTCCCATCAGATGCAGGATAATCTCTTTGGGTGCAGAGCTTTCTTGTCAGGTACAGGACAGACTGTTTCAGGTGCAGGGCTCTCCCATCAGGTGCCAGACTGGCATTCTTGGTTGCAGGGCTGTCCCATCTGGTGCAAGACAGGCCTTCTTGGGTGCAGGGCTCTCCCATCAGGTGCAGGACAGGCTGACTTGGGTGCAGGTCTCTCTCACCAGGTACAGGACAGTCTCTGCTGGGTGCAGGACTTTATTGTCAGGTACAAACCAGGCTCTCTTAGGGGCAGGGCTCTCACATCAGGTGCAGGTCAGGCTCTCTTGGGTGCAGGGCTCACCCATCAAGGGCAGACAATCTCTTTCGCATGCAGGGATTCTGGTCAGCTACAGGACGGACTCTGTACCTCGTGTGCAGGGATTCTTGTCAGGTACAGGTGCAAACTCCCCGATCAGGTGTAGGACAGGCTTTTATCGGTTCAGGTTCTCCCATCAGGTGTTGGACAATGTCTCTTGGGTGCAGGGCTCTCCCATCAGGTGCAGAATAGGCTTTCTTTGGTTCAGGGCTCTCCTATCAGGTGTAAGACAGGCTTTCGTGGGCGCAGGACTCTCCCATCAGGTGCAGGACAATCTGTCTCAGGTGCAGGTCTTTGGTCAGTTATGGAACAGTCTCTCTCGGCTGCGGGGCTCTCCAGATCAGGTGCAGGACAGGCTTTCTTGGGTCTGGCCTCTCGCATGAGGTGCAGGACAGGCTCTTGGGTACAGGGCTCTCCCATGAATGCAGGGCAGGCTTTCTTGGGTGCAGGGCTCTCCCATGAGGTGCAGGACAAGCTCCTGGGTGCAGGGCTCTCCCATTGGTGCAGGGCAGGCTTTCTTGGGTTCAGGGCTTTCCCATCATGTGCAGGACAGGTTTTCTTGGGTGCAGGGCTCTCCCCTCAGTTGCAGGACAGGCTTACTTTGGTGCAGGGCTCTCCTGTCAGGTGCAGGACAATCTTTTGTGGGTGTAGAACTTTCTTGTCAGGTACGGGACAGGCATTTTCAGGTGCAGGGCTCGCCCATCAGGTGCAGGACAGGCTTTCTTGGGTGCAGGGCTCTCCCATCAGCTACAGGACAATCTCTTGGGTGCAGGGCTTTCTTCTTGTAAGGTGCCAGACAGACTTTCTTGGTTGCAGAGCTGTCCCATCTCATGCAGGACAGGCCTTCTTACTTGCAGGGCTCTCCCATCAGGTGTAGGACAGGCTTACTCTGGTACAGGGCTCTCTCATCAGGTGTAGGACAATCTCTCGTGGGTGCAGGACTTACCCATCAAGGGCAGCATAATCTCTTTTGTTTTCAGGGATTCTTGTCAGGTATGGGACGGACTCTTCCAGGTGCAGGTCACTCCGATCAAGTGCAGGACAGATTTTCATCGGTTCAGGGTTTCCCATTAGGTGCAGGACAATGTCTCTTGGGTGTAGGGCTTTCCCATCAGGAGCAGGGCAGGCTTTCTTGTGTGCAGCGCTCTCCCCTTAGGTGTAGCACAATCTCTTTCTGGTGCAGGGCTCGCTTGTCAGGCACAGAACAGACTGTCTCAGATGCAGAACAGGCTTTCTTCAGTTCAGGGCTCTCCCATCAGGTGTAAGACGGGCTTTCTTGGGTCTCAGGCTCTCCCATCATGTGCAGTAAAATCTCCCTTGGGTGCAGGGCTTTCTTTTCAGGTACAGGACAGGTTTTCTCGGTTGCAGGGCTCTCCCTTCAGGTGCTGGCCAGGCTTTCTTGGGTGCAGGGTTCTTCCATCAGGTGCAGGGCAGGCTCTTGGGTTCAGGGTTCTCCCATCGGTGCAGGGCAGGCTTTCTTGGGTGCAGGGCTCTCCCTCAGGTGCAGGATAATCTTTCATGGGTGCTGGACTTTCTTGTCAGGTAAGGGACAGGCTTTCTTAGGTGCAGGACTCTCCCATCAGATGCAGGACAATCTCTCTCTGGTGCATGGCTTTCTTGTTGCGTACGGGACTGGCTCTCTCAGGTACAAATCTCTCCCATCAGGTGCAGGATGGGCTTTCTTGGGTTCAGATCTGTCCCATTAGGTGCCAGACAGTCTCTCTCGGGTGCAGGGGTTCTATGTCAGGTATGGGACAGGCTCTCTCAGGTGCAAGGCTCTCCCATCAGGGGCAGGACAGGTTTTCTTGGGTGAAGGGCTCTTCCATCAGGTGCAGTACAATCTCCCTCGGGTGCAGAGTTTTCTTGTCAGGTACGGGACAGGCTCTCTCAGGTGCTGGGCTCTCCCATCAGGTGCAGGACTGGCTTTCTTGGGTGCAGGGCTCTCCCATCAGGTTCAGGACAATCTGCCTCGCTTGCAGGGATTTCCTGTCAGGTATGGGATGTGCTCTCCCAGGTGCAGGGCTCTCCCATCAGGTTCTGTACAGGCTTTCTTGGGTGCAGGAGTCTCCCATCAGATGCAGGACAGTCTCTCTCGGGTGCAGGCCTTTCTTGTCTGGTGCTGAACAGTCTCCCTCAGGTCAGGGCTCTCCCATCAGGTGCAGGACAGGTTTTCTGGGAGCATGACTCTTCTGTCAGGTGCAGGTCTTTTTTTTTTCAGATATGGGACAGGCTCTCCCAGGTCCTGGGCGCTCCTATCAGGTGTAGGACAGTGTTTCTTTGGTGCAGTGCTTTCTTGCCAGGTATGGGACAGGTTCTCTCAGGTACAGGGCTCTCTCATCGGGTGCAGTACTGGCTTTCTTGAGTGCAGGGCTCTCCCATCAGGTGCAGAACAATCTCTCTTGGGTGCAGGGTTTTCTTGTCAGGTATGGGACAGGCTCTCTCAGGTACAGGGCTCTCTTATCAGTTCCATCACAGTCTCTCTCTGGTGCAGGCCTCTACTGTTAGGTACAGTACAGGCTGGCTTGGGTGCAGGGCTCTCCATCAGGTGCAGGGCAATCACTCTCAGGCTCTGGGCTCCCCATCAGGTGCAAGGCACTTGTGTGCAGAGCTCTCCATCAAGTGCTGGATACACTTTCGGGTTCAGCATGCTCTGTCAGGTGCAGGATGCTCTCCCAGGTTTGGGGCTCTTCATCAGATACTCTTTCTGTATTTGCCTGTTGTCTTTTGTGAGCCTTTGAATAGGTGTGAGAATGTGTTTATCCACTCCAGCTTCTTCCCTGCCGTCTGTCAGTAGTCACAGTCTTCCAGAGATTCTGGCTGTGGTTGCCATCCTACCACCAGGAGCTACGGGAATACAAGGCCCAGAGCGCCTGGCTTGGCCATACAACTCCAGAGCGCTGTAACCAGTCTCACCCAAATTTCCTGTGTCGCCGTCCCTCATATCACAGTCCCTGATGTCTTAGTCAGTGATGTCACAATCCATGATGTCACAGTTCTTGATGTCACTGTTCCTGTGTCACATCCCTGACAGCCCTGGGGAGGTAGCCAGGACTTGGAGACCCTCCACAGCACTCTAGGTTGGGACCAGATGAAGAGGGCTGTGAGACCTTGGGACAGGGACAACCTGACATGTTCCAGGTCAGGGCCCCATGTGCCCAACAGCCATGACGATGTGCAACTCACACCCTCCCCCGCCCAGCTATCCCAGGCTGTCTCAGCTCCTTTGTGAGAGTAACTAGAGGCTTCATGACCCCATAACAGTGAAGGGGTGGCCCCTTTAGGCCTATGGGGAGAGCCCACCTTGAGTGGCCTCTTGCTGCTTGGGGGCTGAGGTCTGAGCCTCTCATGGGACTGCGGTCCTCCTCTTCTCACAGTGCAGGTGGTACCCCAACTCTTTTTTCATGCGTAAGTTTGACTCCTTGTTCTCATGGTCGAGAGGCCATGGGACCGCCAGAGCAGCCGGGTTGAGGGTCACTGAGACAGCACTCAGCCAAGGTCATTGCGGGGACAGCTGCGCGTGCTGAGCCCTGTGCACCAGGCCCGCCTCTGAAGCAGTTACGGGAAAACAACCTTGAAGCACCCACAGGCTCTCACATGAAAACTGCCCACACTCAACCTCCGAGTTCAGTCGATATTCTTATTTTCCACACTTACCCATGGGTTTTTCATACCCAGTACAACATTGTAGATGCAGCCTGGACTGCTGATTTCTACATTTTCACTTTAATTTTTACTGTGAGTGATATTTCCGCTTTGCAAAAATCACACTTACCTCCCTCTCGTCTATCCTTCTCTTCCTTGCACTGTAATCAGTATTAACAGCCTGAGAGCACCTCTCTGCATATTTATCCAGGTTCTTTCTTTTTTTATAAATATTTTTTATGATGATGTTGTGGGGTACAGTTAAGGGTTAGGTATACAATTATGTTTCATTCAGGCCCCATGTTGATAAGAGGTGTTTCCCCGTCCCCAGGCAGATATTTGCTACCGTTAATCCCATCTCCCTCCCCCCCCACAGTTTCCCAGTACCGTCAGTCATTTTCTTATAGTATTACATTGGATGTTCAAGGTCCATTATATGAGTGAGAACATGTGATACTCGGATTTTTGTTTCTGTGAGAGGTCACTCAGTATTATAGACTCTAGTTCCATCCAGGTTTCTGCAAAATTCATGATTTTATTCTTTTTTATGGCTGCGTAGTATTCCATCATGTATATGTACCACATTTTTTAATCCAGTCCTCTTTTGATGGGCAGCGTGGTTGCTTCCAGGTTCTTGCTATTGTGAACAATGCTGCGATAAACATAGGTGTGCAGGTATCTTTTTTATAGAGTGATTTGAGTTCTTCAGGATATATTCCCAGTAAGGGGATTGCGGGGTCATATGGGAGGTTGATATTTAGAGCTTTTAGGAATTGCCACACTGCTTTCCCCTAAATGTAAAACCTCAAACCATAAGAACCTTAGAAAATGAAGTCAATACCCTCATGGTAATCGGAACTGGTATCCAGGTTCTTTCAAAATAAAGTAACAGTGACTGTTTACTTAATGATTATAATTATAAGGCAGGCCTTGTTTTCACTGTATCACCCCCTGAAGATACTGAGACTCAACATGTACAAAATAGTCAAACGTAAACAAATTTGTTGTTTATGCCTGCTGGGCGTTAGCTGTGAAGAAACCCCATAAAAATCAATCCTCTTCTCCTAGGAGCGGGCGTTCTGGGGGAAAGATGAGCAAAAACATGCCAGAGAAGTGAAGTCAGTCGCACGTTAAAGTGCTGGGAAGACACCGTGAGTGGGGCTGGGGAGCCAGGGGGCTGCTTCACAAGGGGCCAGGGCTCAGGACGACGTCTGACCAGAAGCCAGAAGGAGGGGCAGGAGGGCAGAGATAGGGGAGAGGACACGAGGGACAAAGAGGGGGTCGACGTGGCGGGGCTGGGGGAGCCGGACGGGTTTTCCCAGGCCTCGTCACCGAGGCCATGGGCTTTCTCTGTGAGTAGCCGGTGAGCCACTGAGTGCAGACACCACCCCAGGGGCTCCTACACAGACACACACACACACAGACACACACAGACAGACACACACACACACACACACACACACACACACACACACACACACACACACACACACACACACACACACACACACCCACCCCCCCCTCGCTGAGTATTCTTTCTTTCTTGATTTTTCACTTGAGAAAGGTGGGGCAGTACAGTTGGGACATGGACTTGGGCAGCCTACATGCCCCTGTCCCCGCTGACATGTGGACTTGTATCCATGCAGAACTGAGTTCAAATCCCAGCACCGTCCCTAACCAGCTAGCTGTGTGTTGCCTTAGACTAGCCCCAAATCCCTCAGTCGCAGGTTTCTCCCGATGGGGTGGTCCCAGCTTTGCAGGACTTTTGTCAAGAGCGAT
>JAPVLO010003228.1:0-40824 GCA_027257055.1 Cephalopachus bancanus
GTTCTGGCTACTTGGAAGGCTGAGGTGGAAGGATCACCGGAGCCTAGCAGGTCAATGCTGGGGTGATCATGAACATGCCACTGCACTCTAGCTTGGGGGAGAATGAGATACCAACTAAAAAAAAAAAAAAAATGAGGGGAATGATCCTATTCCACTTTCCCTGAGGACTGGGGGTGATAGATTACAGGGAAATTTAAATCAGTGCCTAGGGCTACTGACACCTGTTGTGTAATTTGGAGGCCAAAGTCCTTTATCACTCTGCAAAGAAACAGGAAGGCCAAAACAAGGATTATCGCCTTTCCTAAGGCCTGCAAAGCCTCTGAGGCTTTTTCTGATGTGGTCAGAAAAGCCAGACTGAAAATGTCTCCATGAAAATGAACAGATGTTTGTGTTTGCTATACCTGGGCATATGAGTAAAATCAAGTTGCCAGTCTTGTCCTGGCCAGTGTCCCCTTCGCTGAAGAGTGGAGAGTGAGGGCGGAGGCCTCAGGTGCCCCCGAGGACTGACTGTTCTGCAGATGGGACATCCTTGAGTCTGCTCTCTTAAGTTAGAGCTTAGGCTGCGACATAAAACTTGAGAGCGTACTGGGCGCAGTGGCTCATGCCTGTACTCCCACACTTTGGGAGGAAGAGACAAGAGGATTGCCTGAGGCCTGTGGTCTGAGACCAGTCTGGGCAATTTGGCAAGTCCTTGTCTCTACAATAAATCAAAAAATTAAGGCTGGGTGAGGTGGTTCATGCCATGAATCCTGGCACTCTGGGAGGCCGAGGTGAGAGGATTGCCTGAATCCAGGGATTTGAAACCAGCTTGGGCAACTGGCAAGAACTCATCTCTACAATAAATCAAAAATTAGCCTGGTGTGGTGGCACCCACCTGTAATTCCAGCTACTTGGAAGGCTGAGGAAAAGGGATCACCTGAGCCCAGGAGGTTGAGGCTGTGGTGGTGGAGAGCATGCCACTGCCCTCAGCCTGTGCCACAGTGAGACTCCGATTTTGAAGAAAAAAAAAAAAAATTGAGAGCTTGAAAGTTCAGTAAGCTGGGCGTGGTGGCCCAACCTGTAATCCCAGCACTTCAGGAGGCAGAGACAAGTGGATTGTCTGAGCCCCAGGATCCAAGACCAGCCTGGGCAACTTGGTAAGACCTCCTCTCTACAATAAATCAGAAAGTACCCAGACATGATGCCGTGCTCCTGGAGTTCGAGCTACTTGGAAGGCTTAGGTGGAAGGATCACCTGAGCCCTGTAGGTCGAGGCTGCAGTGGCCATGAGCGTGCCACTGCACTCCAGCCTGGGTGACAGAGTGAGACTCCTACTCAAACAAACGAACAATAAAAAGGTTATATAAGGGTGTCCTTCCTACATGTAGTGAATTGTGAGGGTGCTGAAAAATTTCAAGTTCCTGACTTGAGGAGGGCAGTATGAGCCTTTCCTGCAGGATTAACCGTGACCCATTACATGTAGCACTTGTTGTCTAGATGTATTTCTTCCTCTGAATATTCAAGGATAATTAAGGGAATAGCCAGAAACTCAGTGACTGGATAAGGAGCAAGAGCTGATATGTTTGCCTCTTGTCAGCTTTACCATTTCCTAAGGCTTTGAAGCTGTGTGACCGCTGGTGTCCTTTGCAGTGTGTTGCTGACTCCCCTGCTGGAAGCTGAGTGACTTTGATGAGAGGAAACCTAAGGGGGCCTCTGTGGTAGGTGTTCCCTGAGGAATCAACACTCCTCTTTCTTCTTAAATAGCTGCTTAGGAATGCACGATGTGAAAGGCACACTTAGCGACTTAATATATTAAACCTTTTGTCTTTGTCTATAGCAAGTGACTGAGTTTAGGTAACCAGCTCTGCCTTTTGGGCAGAAGTACCCAGGGGCAGAGGTGTGCCTTGTGAGAAATGAACTCAGCTATCCAAAATCAAAGGATGGACACAGAGATGTGGAGTGCAGCAGAAGCGAGACTTTAATGACAGTCTTGCAAGATCGGGCGTCTGGCTGGCAGGCACACCAAAGCAGGAATAATCAGCAATTTTATCCCCCAAAGTCAGGTCCCTCTCCTGGTTCCTTGTTGCAGGAATACTGCAGAAGTTACAGACTTTCTCGTATGATCCCTATATGACACATTTTGATTGGCTTACAGACTTATTTCATTTGCATATCCTATTTGCTGATTGACTTAGAGAATTACCATTCTGTTTGGATCCCGCCAAAAGCTTGAACATGAAGCCTGCCAAAGTGAAAAGCCCAGAATAAGGAAGCTCAGCAAAGTGGGAAGTGAACCAGAAAAGGAGAAGCACAAAGCATTTAGACGCCATCTTGAGAAACCAAGGTAAGCTAGGCTCCAATTTGAAGACACATCACCATTCTTATTTCTCACAGCTCTCTATAATTCAGTGGTGGTAGTAATAGCTTGACCTGCTTTTCTTTTCTCCTTCTTTTTTTTAATTGAGTCAGAATCTCACTGTCACCCAGGCTAGATCTGGGCTCATATGATCCTTCCACCTAAGGCTTGCAAGAAACTAGAAGCACAGGTGTACACTACCACATTTGGCTAATTTTTTGATTTATTGTAGAGACAAGATCTTACCAAGTTGCCCAGGCTGGTCTCTAACTCCTGGACCCAGACAATCCTCTATCCTCGGCCTCCCAAAGTGCTGAGATTATAAGCTTGAGTCATTGCACCCAGTCACTTTCTTTCACAATTTAAAATGAAACGGTTATCATCTCGATACCACTCATGCTTCAAATCTGAGAGGGGAACATCTGTTAAATCTGCTCTGAGTGCCCATGAAGCTCCTAAAGTTTCTGGGTACCCATGTTCTATGGTTTCTCATGTGGAAAGCAGAGTAACCAGGTTTAAAGTGCTGGATTTTGGCTAGTAATGCTAGGATCTCCTACCAAGAAAGTCTGGTATTTGGTAGGCATGAACTGGTGAAAATTGTTCAGGCATTGTTGTTTAAAATATCTACCCAAGCCGGGCTCGATGGCTTAGCCTGTAATCCCGCACCTTTGGGAGGCTGAGGTGAGTGGATTGCCTGAGCCTGCGGGTTCGAGACCCGCCTGGGCAGCGAGACCTCATCTCTACAATTAAAAAAAAAAAAAATCAGCATGGTAGCACATGCCTGTAATTCCGGCTACTCGGAAGGCTGAGGTGGAAGGATCGCCGGAGCCCAGCAGGTCGAGGCTGCGGTGGCCGGGAGTGGCCACTGCACTCCAGTCTGGGTGACAGAGTGAGACTCCAACTCAAAAAAGAATAAAGTAAAATAAATAAAATATCTACCTGGAGATCTGGGGTGGTGGCTCAAAGCCTGAAATCCCCGCACTGTGGGAGGCTGAGGCAAGAGGATTGCCTGAGCCCAGGGGTTCCAGATCAGCCTGGGCAATTTGGCGAGGCCTCGTCTCTACAATAAATCAAAAATTCGCCAGGTTTGGTGGCACGTGTCTGTAGTGCCAGCTATTTGGAATGCTGAGGTAGAAGGATTGCCTGAGCTCAGGAGGACGAGGCTGCGGTGGCTGTGAGTATGTCACTGCATTCCAGCCTGGGGGACGGAATGAGACTCCCACTCAAAACAAAACAAACAACAAAAAAAAAACTACCTGGGAGGATTGGCTGACGCCTGTAATCCCAACACTTTGGGAGGTGGAGTTGAGAGTCTTGCCTGAGTCCAGGCTTCGTGACAAGCCTGGACAGCTTGGCAAGACCTTGTCTCTATAATAAATAAAAAAAATTATGCAGGCACGATGGCGTGTGTCTGTAGTTCCAGCTTCTTGGAAGACTGAAGTAGGCAAATCACCTGAGCCCAGCAGGTGGAGGCTGCATGACCCTGAGCCCTCCACCGCACTCCAGCCTGGCCTAGAGTGAGACTCCTCCCAAAAAAAACAACAAAAAAAATTAGAGTAGGACCAGCCTTGGCTCCTCAGCCTGTAATCCCAGCACTTTGGGAGGACGAGGTGAGTGGATTGCCTTAGTCTGTGCATTCAAGACCAGTCAGGGCAACTTGGTGAATTTTCGTCTCAACAATACATAATTTTTTAAAAATTTGCTGGGCATAGTAGCACGCACCTGTACTTCTGGCTACTTGAATGGCTGAGGCTGAAGGATCACCAGCGCCCAGCAGGTCGACACTGGGGTGGCTGTGAGTTTGCCAATGCACTGCACTCCAGCCTGGGCAGCAGAGTGAGACCCCAAAACAACAACAACAACAACAAAGCAGCGGATGAACTTATTCCTATTCCACTTTCCCTGAGGATTAAGGATGATAGGCTACATGAAAATTAAAATCAAGGCCTAGGACTTCATTACACCTGTGGTGTAATTTCGGAGGTAAAGTCCTTTATCACTCTTCAAAGAAAAAGGAAGGCCCAAACAGGAATTATTTCATTTACTAGGGCTTGTGAAAACTGAGGTTTTTTTGATGTGATTGGAAAAGCCAGTCTGAAAAGTATTCATGAAAGTAAACGGATATTTGTATTTCTTGTACCTGGGCATATGAGTAAAATCAAGCTGCCAGTCTTGTCCCACAAGTGTCCCCTTAGTCAATGAGTATAGACCGAGGGCAGGGGCCTTAGGTGCTCCTGAGGACTGACTATTCTCCAGATGGGACATGCTTGAGTCATATCTTTTAACTTAGAGCTTAGGCAGGAACATAATCTTTGAGAGCTTTCTGGGTGTGGTGGCTCACTCCTATAATCCCAGTACTTTGGGAGGCAAAGGTGAGAGGATTGCTGAGTCCAGGGGTTTGAGACCAGCTTGGGCAACTTGGCGAGGGTACCTCGTCTCTACAATAAATCAATAGATTAGTCAGGTGTCAAATGTGCCTTTAGAAACCTAGAAGAAACTTAGCTTATTCTTTAGCCTTTTTCCTCAGTGCAACCATCAGTAAGCATTCAGACATTCTACTGCAGGACAAACAGCAGCCTATCCCACCCCCCCTAGGCAAATCTCCTTCAGATACAAGATCAGGACTGCCCAAAAAACGACCACCCCACCTTTGGTCAAGGAATTTGTGAATTGCAAATGTCTAACAAGTCTCTTGCAGGAAATCCCCCACCAGGGTTAACCTAATCAGCCCTTGTGACCTACGTGACATGAATAAGCCCCACCTTTGCAGCAATCATGGGACCACCACCCAATCAGACCACCACCCAATCACCCTAATGATCTCCCCCATCAAGGGGAATGGTTAAAAGGACTCAACCACAAGCAACCAGTGGCCATTGCCTTGCCAGTCTGTTGTGGCCATGTGCTCTTTGAGCCTTGGCTGTCACCATGCTTCCTGGCTTTGGTCCCCCTCCCTCACCTTGGGGAGGTGGATCTTCTTTCTTCCTTCTCTTTCTCTTTTTAATTTACTTTTAAATAAACTTTTCTTTCTTAACCTTTCTGTGTGTCATAGTTCTTTGCAATTTACTAGGAACTCTGGGTTGCCAGAACGCACCTCCAGCTTGCCAGCCCTGGTGGTGCTGTGTGCCTCCCCGTACCTCTACACCCTCACCCTGTCTATCCATACCCTAACAGGGTGCAGTATCATAGACCTGTATTCCAGCTGCTTGGAAGGCTGAGGTGGAGGAATTGCCTGAGTCCAGTATGTTGAGGCTGTGGTGGCCATGATCATGCCACTGCACTCCAGCCTGGCGACAGAGTAAGACTAAACTCAAAAAAATAGAATAAAATATCTACAACCTGGGGAGGGGAGTACACATCCGTGTGCTGACCGTAAGTAAGTTTGCTAAGCTCCTGTGTTAGTGTGGTTGTAGCAGCCAGCACTGAGACAGGGTGAGTGGCCATCCCTTTGCCGTGTTGTCTAGTTGCTTTGACAAGAAAGCCATGGCTTAAAGTCAGGTCCCTATTTTTGTCCCACTAGCCCCCGTGCTATTCGTCCCCTCTCATGTGTAGAGAGAAACTTCTTTTGGAGGTTTGGTAGGGCCACGACTAGAGCCTGTGTGAGAGTTTCTTTCAGAGCAATGGGCTAGGTGCCGTGGCATCTGCCTGTAATGGCAGCATTTTGGGAGGTGGAGGTGAGAGGATTGCCTGAGTCCATGGGTCAAGACCAGCCTGGGCAACTTGGTGAGACGTCATCTCTACAATAAGTAAAAAAAAAAAATATATAGTGGCATGTGCCTGTAGTTCGAGCTACTTGGAATGCTGAGGTGGAAGGATCACCTGAGTCCAGTAGGCTGAGGCTGGGCGACAGAGTGAGATTGCAACTCAAAAAAATAGAGCAGTGAAAGTAGTTTGTGCTTGAGAATGCCAATTTAGAGACTTGGGCTCTGGATCTTGAGTGGCCTCGTCTAAAGGTTTAGCTTTGAGGTCATATTTAGGGATCCAAATTCTGAAATAGCATGTGAGAACCCCCAAAATGCCTGGAGTTCTTTCTTGGACCAAGGCAACAGTAAGAAAACAATAAGCTGCTTTCTTTGGATATTATGGCTCTGTGTCCTCGGCAGAGCTGAAAGCCCAAATAAGTAACTTCCTATAAATTTAATTGCTTCTTAGAGGGGCACACCCTATACCCACTGTTGCAGAGAAAAGTGAGGAGGGTAGCTGTGTCTTGCTGGGAGGAGGTCAAAGTTGGACTGCACAAAAATGAATGAACATGCTAGATAAGGGTACTGCTGGTAAACCAAAGTTGGGAACAGTCAGAGCCTAATGCCTGACCAAAGGGATGGGGGCTATCTCGAAAGCCCTGGGGAAGAACCATCCATGTGAGTTGTTGAGAATGCCTACTTATGCTGGGTGTGGAGGGTCACACCTGTAGTCCCAGCATTCTGGGAGGCAGAGGTGAGAGGATTGCCTGAGTCCAGGGTTTTGAGACCAGCCTGGGCAACTTGGCGAGACCTTGTGTCTACAATAAATTTTAAAAAATTGACCAGACATGGTGGTGCCTTCCTGTAGTTCGGGCGGAAGGATCACCCGAGCCCAGCAGGTCGAGGCTGTGGTGGCTGTGAGTGTGCCACTGCACTCCAGCCTGGGTGGCAAAGTGAGACACCGAATCAAAAAAAAAAAAAAAGAGTGGTGGATCATTTGATTTCCCAGTAGGCATTGAAGAACTGGCATGGCTAGAGGTTTAGAAACAATGCCCTCAGCCAGGCTTGGTGGTTCAGTGACTTGGCAAGACCTCATCTCTACAATATATCAAAAAATTAGCTGGGCATGGTAGTGCGCGCCTGTAGTTCCAGCTACTTGGAAGGCTGAGGCGGAAGGATCGCCGGAGCCCAGCAGGTCGAGGCTGCGGTGGCCGGGAGCGGCCACTGCACTCCAGTCTGGGTGACAGAGTGAGACTCCAACTCAAAAAAAAAAAAGACACAATGCCCTCAACCCAACCCCTCCGATAGAGATGAGGGAAGGGAGGAGAAATCAAGTAAGGCTGAGCTTGCAGACCCTGTATCGATGATCAGCAAGATGATGAAACCAAATAAGCCCACCGGCTGCCGAGACTTCCACCCTAGGCTCAGTCGACTGAATGTCAATGCTCCCGAGGGCAACTGGGGGCCGGAACTGAACCATAGGTGTGCCAACTGGACTGTAAAAGACCCAGTAGGTCCGGCTCAGACACTGACCTGACCGCAGGGTGCCTTTCTAGTACCTGAGAGTTAGTAGGTAGTGCCAACGTGTGCTGGTTTGGCGGTGGTGCAGGCACCTGGGGGGTGCGCCTCTGTCCCGCTGGGCGGACATGGCAATCACTTTCCCAATGCCCGACTTGTCCTCATTGTGTATTTTCTCTATTTTGTAAAAAAGATTCATGCAAATTTTTAATATAAAAATTTATATTAATTAATACTTATAGTTAATTAATATAACGAGGAGCCCTGCAGGACGAGGAGAATCCAGGCTCTCTCGGGCGCCCATGTGCCAGGCGATCCCCCTTACCACCCACCCGCAAGAGCCCAGCTTGGGCCGCCCGGGGTCGCGCGGGGGTTGGCGGGGGCGGAAAACCTGGGGTCCTGAACCGGCCGGGACCCTCGGGGCGTCGCGTCGTCCCCACCCGACCCCGGCGGCAGGGGCAGGCGAGGCCAGGCCCGCCGACCTTCCCCTCCCCTGGCAACGTCGGCAGCGGCCCCCAGGGAGTCGGTCACCAGCTGCCTGAGTCTGCGACCATCGCGCGGGCCGCGGCCACCGAGGCGGGGACCCTCCATGTCCCAGAAGCGCCGCCAGCTCCGGCGCCCGGCGGTGCCGCAGTCCCCACGCCGCCGGCCGAGAGGGGTCGCCCGCGAGCCGGCCTCAGCCTGGGAGTCGCCGGGGCAGCCGGGCGGGGGAGCGTGTCTCCATCCCTCCGGCCACGGTCGCCGGGAGGGGACGGGCCCCGGCGCGCGGAGAGGGAGGGAGCCGTGCGGTCTCGGGGCTCGCGTGGGCAGCGGGGACCCGAGCCGGCCCTGGGCGGCCCCCCGCCCGGGGAGCCACCGCGTCTGCCCCAGGGGCGCAGGGGCCCGGACTTGTCCCCACTCGGGGACCCGGGCGGAGCGGGAGACGCCCACAGAGCTTCCCGGCCCCGCCCGACACCCCTGGGGGGGGAGGCCAGGCGAGAGGAAGGTGGGGCGGGAGGGAGGGGGCGGGGCTCAGGACGCGGGGCTACTCGTGCGCCCTGTCCCGCGGGGTCTGGGGTCTCCGAGTACCCAGAAGGTGGGGGCCCATTCGCTCTTTCGCAGGTGGACCCATGTCGGTGGCCTTCAGACCGCGGAGGGACACCCAGCGGGCCCTGAGCCCCTCGCCGCTCCCATAGGGACACATCAGCCCCAAAACAGCTGCATCACGAGACCCAGGCCCACCCCCATCCCAGATCGCGACCTCCCGAGATCTCGGACAGAAGCTGTCCTCAGCGCATGCAGGTTCCAGGCACCCCACGGACTGGCTGTGTGACTCCGAGTCGGTGTCTCGACCCCTCCGACCCTCCGTTTCCTCGTCTACAGAAGGGACACAGACACGGCGCGCTGGGGGATGACGCTTTATTGGCCGGCTCAGGCCCCGGTCCCGCCCAGCCTTCTGCTCAGAAGATCTGCACCCGGTCCACGTGCACGTCCCCCTCCACGTCCACCTGGCACACGTCCTCCATCGGTCTCCGGTGGCGGAAGACGTAATACTCCGAGTCCCCGACCAGGATCTGCGGGGCGAGGCGGGCGGTGAGGGTTCGGAGGCCGCGCTGTGCGGCCGGGGACCACCCCACGCCGCTGGGCCTCAGTCTCCCCGCTGGGAAAGGGCTCGTGTTTCTTGCGGCCTCCCGTCGTGAGGACCAGACGCGCCCTCCGTTGAGCACAGCAGGAAGGTGCCTTTCTAGCGCCAGCCACGGACGCCACGACTTCGGGGTCTGCCCCGCTCTGCAGCGCTGACCCGAGAGTCACCGTCGGGGACCGTCTGGGCGACCCGCTAGGGCGTGTTCCTGGGCGCCGCCTCCAGCCTGTCCCGCCCGGGCCGCAGAGCCCAGGCCTCGGGCAGGGATGGAAGAGGGTGGCGAGGGCTAGTCTGGGCCACGCACTCCCCCAGGACCCCAGCCCTGGACGCGGGACGCCTGAGCCTGACCCTGCTGCCCCGGTGGGCGTCGCCCAGGCAGGAGGAGGGAGGGAGAGGGACCGCCCCCGCCCCGCCCCGGCCCCGCCCCTCAGGCCCGCCCCCCTCCCGGCCCCTCCCTTTCCGGCACAGGGACCGGGGCAGAGACGCACCTTGTAGCCCTCGTTGGTGACGATGATGAGCACCTCGAAGGGCTGCCCCAGTTGGAAGGGGCAGCCCACGCCGAGCTCCTCTGAGCCCCAGGCGCCCCGCTCCCGGCTGTTGAGGACCACCGAGGGTCGGTTCAACCGGGGGTTGAAGTGCAGCGCGATGTCTGCGTCCTTGTCCTCGCCACACATCAGGTTAATGGAGAACCTGCAGGGGAGAGGTGAGGGTTCAGGAACCCCTAGACCACAGACGAGGGCCAGTGGGTCCGGACTCCCCATTTACTGACAATCACACACCATGGAAGAGGGGTGTGGCCTGAGGCTGGGAACCCAGGCTCTCCAGACTTCCACAGTTTCATGGGTCCTGGGCAGACACACCCAGACCAAGATCACCGTGGAAAGGCCAAGGTGACCTCAGTTCCAAAGAGCCTGGGAGCTGGCAGGAGTCCTAGGGCTGATGGCCAGGGAGTTCCTGGGCCCAGAGAATCACCAGGTCCCAGTGGACTGGGAACCCTACCAGGCAGCCCAATATATCCAGGGTACTCAAGAATCCCTGAAGCTCTGGAGGGCCTTCACACAGTGTTGGGAGCTGGCCACAGAGTTCCACTGAGCGTTAGGGATCAGGGAGGGTTGTGGACCCTGAGACCACTAGGATGTGTTCCGGGGCCGTTGACCCCATTTTCCTCCTCCTCTTACCATGTGGCGCAAATAACCTAAAAGAACTCTGCTGACCTAAGCTGAAGGCTGGCTATGACATGCATGGGTAACTCTGGAAACTCATTGTTTCTGTTTCCCATAAACTGCGGTTTCAGCTTAGGTATTGGATATAATTCAAATTCAGGTCACATTTGGGAGACTTTTATACTGTACAAGCTTCTTTGTAAGATTTAAAAGTATATTTGTAGAATTAGTATATACATATGGAGAGCTGTTTTCAGCTTTAGATGGTATAGATGATTAGTGAGAGCCTAGCGTGTACTTTGGACTGGGCTGCATTCTTTTAGGCTGGCTTTAGCTACAGTTAGTGTAGGGTTTTTCTACCTATTATTGAAATTGAATTTATTCATAGAAAGTATTGTAGAATAGGTCATGCTAACGTCAGGGAATCATGTTAGTTCAAGCATGACCAATCATGATATTTTGAGGTTTAATAAGAATACAGTTAACTTTAGAAATTTCATTGTCTCCATTTTCTACTCTTGTGGTTTTGGCCTTAGTACATTTACAGTTTATTTTTGGGTTTTATTTTTAGAAGCTTTGTTGCTGATGATCAACTTTATATATTAGGATTAGGAATTAGAAACTTTCATAGAAATTAGGATAGATATATAGGACTTTAGAATAGCCATTGTTGTAATCTGTTGTTCCAAAAAGTGGCCCACCGTGAACCTTGGACTGGGCCACATCCTGTAGAGCCCAGCATGATCTTTGGACTAGGCCACATTCTTTAGGAATTGACTTCAGCTTCCGTAGCATTGTGTAAGTAGTATTAGCATAGAATAGAAAGGAAATAAAATTTAAGTTAGTCATCATGGGCGTTGTGTGCGCATGAGCTTTAGAAGTTATTGATTATCAGAACATCATGATGTAGGGATTGTTGCATTGCTTTTGAGGAACACTAACTAGCAAAGGGAACAATAAGACAATTTTGGGGTTTATCCCTCCTCGTACCTGGGAAAACATCTGGTGGGTGGGGGACGCCCCTCCTGCACCTGGCTTTGTACTCACGTGAAAGACTTGTGAGACTGTACAAGCTTCTTTGTAAGATTTAAAAGTATATTTGTAGAATTAGTATATACATATGGAGAGCTGTTTTCAGCTTTAGATGGTATAGATGATTAGAGTTACCAGAAATGGCCCAGCACAAACCTTGGGCTGGGGATAAATTTGGGGATAAATACCTGCTGTAACTTCCAATTAATGGCTTCTGCGCTAGGCAGAGTCCAGTCTCTTTCTTTCTCCCCCCTTCTCTTTCTTTCTTTTAATATCTGTCCCTACAGATTCGCCGACGCCATCACATCTTCCAAGGGACTCCCCAAAACTTGCAGGGGCTGGCCCCCTGCAACACAGGACCGACAGGCAAGGCTCCCAGTGTCAGGGTGTCTCCAGGCCTCAGGCATATGGCCAGGGTTCCTGGCACTCACACATGGATGACCCTGAACCCCAAATTCTTGGGAAACTTGGAGACCGCAGTCACATGGGCCTGGGAAAAGCAAGTGAATAATCAGATTTCAGATGGTTAGAATGCTCTGGGATTAAGAGTCTCTGGTGGGCAGAGTAGCCCAGGGTCCCCCTCTCTGGACTGCAGTACCCAGGGGCAGCTGAGCCCGGGGATCTCTCACTGCCCTTCCCCTGGGGCCTGGGTCTCACCATCCAGTCTTTTCAGGGACACCACAAAACCTGATCACTGTGCCTGCTTGGATACCATCAGGCAACGGCTTGCTCCTGGCTTCCAGGATGATCTTTTCAGTCTGAAGATCGCTCTGCAAGAGTTGAGGTGGGGTGTTGTGACCAGGGAGACAGAGGGAGAGATAAGACATGGGGGAGCCCAGAGAAACTGCCATGGCCTGGAACAGCAGAAAACAGTGGAGGAGCCCGGCTGTAATGGCTCACGCCTATAATCCCAGCACTATGGGGGGTCGAGATGAGAGGATTGCCTGTGCCCACGGGCTCAAGAACAGCCTGGGCAGCTTGGTGAGACCTCATCTCTAAAATAAATCAAGAAAAATTAGCTGGGCATGATGGCACATGCCAGTATTACCAGCTACTTGGAAGGCTCTGGCGGAAGGACTGCCTGAGCCCAGCAGGTCAAGGCTGCGGTGACTGTGAGTATGCCACTGCACTGGGTGACAAGAGTGAGACTCCAACTCAAAAAATTAAAAAAAAAAACCCACAAAAACCAAAAACCCAAAAAAGCAGTGGAAGAGAAAAGAGTCACAGAGAGATGGAGACAGAAACAGAGACAGAGACAGAGACGGGGAAAGAAATGGTGGCAACAACAGAAAAACAGAAAATGATCCAGTAGATGCCAGCAGAAAGCCACCAAGAGGGACCACCCACACCCACAGCCAGGACAGTCATAGTACACCCACTGCCCACTGTCACAGCAGGACCCATCCCCTCCCCACGTGCCCAGCCTCGAGCCCCTGGAGCACTCACGGTCATGACTGCACAGGAACAGGACCAGCGGTGGTGGGAGGACTGCTGGGAACCTTGAGTGAAGCAGACGGTGGGCACCCCTTCCCACCCACCACCCACCCCTGGCACAGACCCTCACCCAGGTCCAGGCTGGCAAGTCTGGTACAGCTCTCTCTTCCTCACCCTGGACCCCTCCACTCACTGAGGGTCCCAGGTGCCGGCCCCTCCTCCAGCTGTAGCTCTAGGGACAGGTCAACCTCATCCCGCCCTCCTTGTGCCACCACCCAGCTAACCCCTGACCTGCCAACTGGCCAAAGAAAGGCTCTTGGGTTTACATTCTTTTGATCTTTTTTCTTTTTCGATTGAAAGATAGAGTTTATTTAGAAAGTAAATTCGAGATGGGAGATTCACCTCCCCATGGTACAGGAGGGGGGTCACAGCTAGGAGGAACATAGTGGCTATAATTCAAGGAGCCATGTGGCCACACCAGAGTTTACCTGAGCAATGTCCGGGTTCACCTTCCACAGAGACACTGTGGGTCCCAAGAGGCCCAAGACCCTCACCTAGCTTGGAGCTTCCTTCCTGAGGCTGAGGACTGAGGAAGGGTAGCTAGCACAGGTGAGACATAGATAAATTTCCCATAGGCAGGTTTTGGGTGTATTCAGACACTTAAAAAATTCCACTTACATGGGTGCGCTGGTTCACATCTATACTCACAGCTCTTTGGAAGGTAGAGGAGAGAGGAATGCCTGACTCGAGGGGTTCGAGACCAGCCTCGGACTTGGCAAGACCTCATCTCTACAATAAATCAAAAAAGTAGCTGGGCTTGTGGCTTGTGCCTGTTGTTCCAGTTATTGGGAAGGCTGAGGCAGAAGGATCCCCTGTAACCAGCAGGTCGAGGCTGCGGTGACCATGAGTGTGCCACTGCACTCCATCCAGGGTGACATAGTGTGACACCAACTCAAAAAAAAGTTTGTTTAAGAGTCTCCTAGCCGGGCTCGGTGGCTCAGCCTGTAATCCTGCGTCTTTGGGAGGCTGAGGTGAGTGGATTGCCTGAGCCTGCGGGTTCGAGACCCGCCTGGGCAGCGAGACCTCATCTCTGCAATAAACCAAAAAATCAGCCGGGCATGGTAGCGCATGCCTGTAATTCCGGCTTCTCGGAAGGCTGAGGCGGAAGGATTGCCAGAGCCCAGCAGGTCGAGGCCGTGGTGGCCAGGAGCGGCCACTGCACTCCAGTCTGGGCGACAGAGTGAGACTCCAACTCAAAAAAAAAAAGTCTCTTTCCTGTATGTAGTGAATTGTGATAGTGCATAATAATTTCAGTGTCCTGACTAGACGGCTGAACAAGTCTTCCCTTGAAGATTAACCATGGCCCATATATATAGCTCCCTGTTGTCTAGCCATTGTGTTTCTTTCTCTAAAGATTCAAAGAAAATTGAGGGAATAACCAGAGACTCAGTGACTGAACAAGCAGCAAGAGCTGATGTGTTTGCCACCTTGTCAGCCTTTCTATTTCCTAAGGCTTCAAAGCTGTGCTGGTGTCCTTTGCAGTGAATGACTGACACCCCTGCTGGAAGTTGAGCAGCTTTGATGAGCTGCAAAATTAAGGGAGCCTCTCTGGTCTGTTTTCCCTCAGGAATTAATGCTTCTCTTTCTTCTCAAATAACTGCATGGGAAAGCAGGATGTGGAAGGCAAACTTAGAGCCTGTATATATATTAAACTTTTTGTCTTTGTCCACAGCAAGTGACCGAATTAAGGCAATGAGCCCTGTCTTTTCAGAAGTACCTGGGGGCAGAGGTGCAGTCGATGGGAAAGGAACTCACCTGTCCAAAATCAAGGGATGGACACAGAGACGTGGAGTGCAGCAGAAGAGAGACTTTACTGAGGGTCTTCCAAGATCAGGTGTCTGGTGGCCAGGCACATCGAAGTTGGAAGAATCAGCACTTTTATCCTCGAAAGGCAGGTCCCTCTCCTGGTTCCTCATTGGAGGATACTGCCGAAGATATAGGCTTTCCTGTATGATGCATACGTGACACGTTTTGATTGGCTTACAGAATCATTTCATTTGCATGTCCGATTTGCCGATTGGCCTACAGAATTACCATTCTGATTGGATCTCACCAAAAGTTTAAACAGGAAGCATTCCAAAGTGAAAAGTCCAGAATAAGGAAGCCCAAAGAAGTGGGGAGTGAATCACCAAAGAGAAGCACAAAGCATTTAGACACCATCTTGAGAAACCAAGATAAGCTAGCCTGAAATTTGAAAATATATCAGCGTTCTTATTTCTCACAACTCTCTCTAATTCAGTGGTGGTAGTAATAGCGTGATCCACTTTTCTTTTCTCTTTCACTGTCACCCAGTCTAGATCTGGGCTCAGGTGATCCTTCCACCTCAGCCTGGCAAGAAGCTAGAACCACAGGTGTATGCAGTGGAGGTCCAGCCTCCAGTGAGCAGGGCCTGAGTTGGGGGGAGGGAATGAGAAAGAAAGCCAAGAGACAGCGGGATTGGGAGGTCTCTCCCCTCAATAGGTGAGAGCAAGTTTATTATTTAGCACGCCTCTTATATGGGGCAAAACTAGGGCAAAACTGTACAAGGAATTATTGAAAAAACAAGCAGCATCAGCATCCAGGCTAGGCATCTGGACCAGCCATGATTGAGACATCCGGGCTAGGCGTGATTGACGTCACTTCGCTCTGCTTTATTATCAAGTCACAAATCAAGGTCTGTGAGGGAGCCACAGCGGAATTACGTTGCTGCTAGAAGGCGAGCTGTTCTGTGTTTATCTTCTTGTACCTAGGGCTTTATTGTAGCTAAGACTTTATCTGTACTATGTGTACCCGGATGTGTGGGCATCTGAGACACTGTTTCGTGTAGCAGGCTGCATTCCTCACAGCCTGCCATTGGCTAGGATGCAGAGCTTCCAAGCGAGACCTTACCTAGGAGCTTGGGGTACTCGAGGCCCACTACATTTTATGTGGCAGGCTGCATCCCTCACCTGCCTTTGGCTGGAATGCAGGGCTTCCAGGCGAGACCATTGCCTACGAGTCTGGGGTACTCTAGGCCTGCTACGATGGCAGTGCTTCTCCGCTTCCCACGTCACATCTGCTCCGAGAGGAGGGAGTATAGGCTTGGTCCCTTGAACACGAGTCAAGAACACAGGGACCTTGTCAGCTTATGCTCTGGTCTCCTTCAGGTCTTCCTTTCCTTTTTCTTTTAAGTGCAGTTTATGGACCTCTACTCGGAGATCTTTGATGGCTCGATCTCCTGCCCTGATGCAGACTGGGAAACAAGACAGTATAATTAAAATTAGCACTCCCAATGCTATGAAACTATACACTGTAGACCATATGTTATGTGATGATACCAATTGTCTAGCCTTACTAAGAATGTCATTAGCCAATGTGCTAGCAGACAATAAAGGTGACCCAGCTGTAGGAATATTTATAATATCTTGATGTAATTGAGCAATATTCAAAGAAACATCATGAGAAGACCAAATTCCCAGCAAATGATTTATAACCAGATCCCAACGCCATTTAGAATCATTATAAGGCTTGGAGGTTACACCAATCCATTGGAACTCTGCATGACATCGTAACATAACCCGAGTCTTTAGAGCAGTAACCTGGTCTCCAAGATCCAGGACCGTCTTCTTCAGTCCGTTCAGTTGAGCCTCCAATTTAACATCAATGGCTTCTTGGTTGGATAGAGCAGTGAAAATGTTTTTATCAGATTGTCCACGTACTGAGCCGTGTGGATTTCTTGAGTCAAAGTCATTGCCAAAGCAGTGGCTGTTGCAATCAGCGTAACCAAAGCAGTAATCCCGGCCACTAGAATTCCAATAAATCTTTGGTGGTGATCAAGCAGAGTGAACATTTGAGAAAGTACGTGCAAGCCACAGTCCTGATACCATGGCCCAGGAATATTTGCAGCGTCATAAAAAAAGAGGGCTGATGCAATACCACAACTTGCTGTCCTCCATTATGAGGAGAAACACAATTAGTGAGATTACAATGAGGACACTTTAAAGAAAAATGGGAAGATTCCATGGTAATAATCCAGGGCCCAGTTAATAAAACATAAGGGGGTGGGGGACACAGGCAAACACCTTATGGGAGCCATTGTTAGATGGTTGGTTCTATTCAGACTGCTGGGAGATGAGAATGGGCCCTAAAGTTGCCATGTTTCCAAATACTGATTTGAGGGCATCCCGCTGAGGTGGAAAGGACCATTTCCACCCACCCTCCAGAGGTTTCAACATGTAATTCAGTCTTAGCTGGCAGATCTGGAGCACCCCAGTCCATGACCCCTTCCCTAGTGCTGGGGATACGATGCCAGGCGGCCACAGAATAATGACACCTATGCCAGGGCGGAAACTGGCAGCCATCACCGCCAGTATGGCCAAGAACAGGGCAGACGGATCAGATGTGACCCCTCCATTGTTTCACACCGTTTATTCTACTTTAGCTGTTAGCGCCTCTGATTGCGCCTAAGAAGGAAGAACGGCTTGACGTCTGTCCCAGAGCGGGGCGTGGGGAGGCACAATTCCCCGTGGGATGATGCACAGCCTCTAGAATGGCGGGATCAGGTGTCCTGTCCAATCCTCTCTTGATCCTCTGGAGCTGGGGTCCGGTGTAGAGTTGGACAAATTGCGCAGGGAGCCATCAGGGTCCCTCTGCATTCCTAGGGAAGACACAAGCACTGCTTCGTCCCCAAATGAGCACCGGATCAGGTCCTTGCCATTGGCCTGTTAAAGGATCCTTCCAACGACCAAAGCCTCGGCTTTAGAGAAGGATGCCAAAAGCATTCTGCAGCTGATACCCCTTCATTTCCCAGATTAATAAAATTAAGAATAAATAATGCATGTGCCAAGTGTGTATGTGGGGAGGAATGTGTATATTCCCGCTTTTTAAAGTTTAATAATTGGGTTTTAAGCATTCTATTGGCACGTTCCACTATACCTTGCTCCTGTGGATTCTAGGGGATTCCAGTAGTATGAAAAATTTGAAATGTGGAACAAAATTGGGCAAAAAACATACTGACAAAAGCAGGGTCGTTGTTGAGAGGATAATAATAGACTTTGACAGACCCAAGAAAGCAAGAAACTTAAAAAACCATACTTGCTGTAAAAGTATTGTTTAGTTCACTATATTTCATATATCCCTACCTCATGTTTACATATTTTTGTGTATTCCTCCTCATGTTCATTGTACTTTATGAAATCTTAGTACTTTAAATCCTACTCAACCCGTAGAATTAGGCATATGCCGTGACTGATCATGAAGTTATATAAAAAATGTTTTAAGTGGTGTTTGTATTTAGAACTCTTAGGTTAAGCACTGTCAGTCCTATTTGCCATACAGACTTCTGCTTTTACAACGGGTTTTAAAAGTTAAAGCGATAAGCCCTTTCAAAATTCCCTTTCCCTATCACCAGACTCTGGGGCGCAGCTCCTCTCAGGTGGGCTTTATATTATTTAAACCACCTGTTTCCCATGCCAGTGTTAATTTACACGCAGGGCTATGTAAATGAAGGGAAAAAAGACTTAAAAAAAAAAAAAAAACGCCTTGCTAAAAAAACGCTTGTGATATTTTAAAAATTTCCCCAGAATTGTATATAAATTTTCTCCCCCACATTCACTGTAGTGTTTGCAGCATTCATATTTAAAACTTTGTTAAGTTTGGTTTTGTTGTCCCATAATGACCATGTTGTGTTATGTAAATTTTAAAGCAAACAAGTTTTCCTAAGCATACCTTGGGTTTGGATCAGCAAATTTAAAAGGGCTAATGTAACCCTTTGCCCCCCGGCTCAGGTTACTTCATACGCGGGGCAGTAGGGACCTAACTTATCTAACATTCCACTCTGCCCTTTAAGGGGGTTTCTGTCAATCAGGGGCACACCCACCAATACCAAGTGTTCCGTACCCATTAGGAGAAATTACCCAATCATGTAAAATCAGGTTTAAAGTTCTTTCCCCTCCCTCTGTAATTGTGCATAAAAACTGCTTGCCATTGTGAGTCGGGGCCTTGGTCATGAAGCCTCTACGGGCTTCATGCGTGAGCCAGACTCGAGGCTGAATAAAGACCCTCGTGTGTTTGCATCAGAGCTGGCTCTTTGTGGTCTCTCTCTCTCTTGTTAGTGTCTCGGGTTTAACATTTGGAGGTCCCACCGAGATATCCAGAGACCTCCTAGACTCCAGCCCAAAGGGTCTTAGCTGGTGGGTAAGTGCACGCGCTCTTCTGGTAGGATATCGATATCCATTTTATAAGGCCGGAATAAGGTAGAGTGGACGCACTCAGGACCCTCCGGCCAGAGTCTTGGGAGATGTCTCTCGATCTCAGAGGGAGCCTAAGCTCTGGAAAGCGCGGGCTCAGAGGGGGTACAGGCGCGACAGGCGCAGACCCAGGCTAAGTTCAGTTCAGCTCCCGGTCGCATTGGCGGGCCAGCAGGACGGGGGTCATCTGGTATGCCCGATTTTTCGGGCACTCACCAGGCCCCATTCAGAGGATAGCGTGTCCTCATATCTGAAGGTAGCCCAGCACCGAGAGGTGCGGACTTCCCTTCAGATCGCTTTGTCTTTGTCTCACGGCCGTAGAAAAAACGTATTTTAATGTTAGTAGTGTCCTATTGTCTACTGTCTTTGTGTGTTTTTTGTCGGGATGGAAAACATGGGACAGAAACTAACCTCTCCTCTAACTCTCATGATGATCATTTTCGGACGTTAAAGAAAGGCTGACAATCTGAATGTAATTTTTCAAAAAGACAACTCCGGAACTCTGCAAGACAGAGTGGCGGCCTTTGGCTAGGTGCCACCGAAGGCACATTTTCACCACATACTGTTTTTCAGGTTAAAGATGTTATTCCCCGGGAAAAATTGGCCATCCGGACCAGGACCTATATCCTGGTGTGGCAGGATGTTATTCATAACCCTCCCCAGGGGCCCAAAGGGCTTTTGTTCCACACAGACACAGGTGGACCGTCATATCAATCCTGGCGCAAAGGAAAAAAAATCAAGAATGGCGAGCCACATGGCAAGCCTCTGGAAGACAAGGCACAGACCAAACTCTGCTTTATCCGGTCCTGCTGGACTCCGAGCAAGAGGACTTGTTTTTCCCCCACCTTACCCAAGGGTCCCCTCGGCACCCCTGGCACCCGAAGGGAGTGCCGCGGAGGGGGCCGCTGGGGAACCGGCTCCTGCGCCCCGAGCAGAGGAACTCTGGTGCGGACCGGCAGCAGGAACGCGGGGACGCACTGGCCGGGGAGCCCCAGTGCTGGAGGAGGGACCCGCAGACTCCACCACGCTCCCCCTCCGTGCTGTTGGGCCTCCAGATGAAACTGGAGAGCCGCCCCTTCACTACTGGCCGTTCTGATTTATATAACTGGAGAACGCAAACGGCTAAATTCTCTGACAATCCAAAAGATTTAACTGACCTGTTAGAGAGTATTCTTTTTACCCACCAGCCTACTTGGGATGATTGCCAAATGCTCTTAAAAGTTCTCTTCACAATGGAGAAAAAGGAACGTATTCAGACGGAAGCCCGGAAATTGGTTCTGGGGGAAGACAGGCAGCCGACCCAAAATCCAGATATCATCACTGCCACAGTTCCTTTGTCTCGTCCGGCATGGGACTTCAATACGGCTGAAGGTAAGGAGAGGCTCCGGATCTACCGCCAGACACTAATGGCAGGTCTCAGGGCTGCGGCACGCAAGCCCACTAATTTGGCCAGGGTATATGATGTTAGGCAGGATAAGGATGAAAGCCCGGCTGCCTTCCTGGAAAGGGTTACGGAGGCCTTCAGGCGGTATACTCCCACGGACCCGGAGGCACCGGAGAACAAGGCAGCAGTCATGATGGCTTTTATTAACCAGGCTGCCCCAGACATTAGAAAAAAGTTGCAGAAAATAGAAAGGTTAGGTGAGAAAAGCCTCCAAGATTTATTAATAGTGGCAGAAAGGGTATTTAATAACCGAGAAAGTCCAGAAGACCAGCAGGCCAGGGTAAGCGATCGCCAGACCCGCAACTTGGCTAAAATCCTGCTAGCCACTGCCGCCAGTGACCCCCGAGAAAAACAGAGGCACCTCAAGCAACTGGCCGGGAGGCCAGATAAGAAAAGCGGTTTCCAGAGGGGACGCCCCAGATTAGGGAGAATCCAGTGTGCATACTGCAAAAAGGAAGGGCACTGGGCAAGAGAATGTCCAGAAAGATTTCCAGAGCCTACCTTAAACGAGCAAAAGTCCTAACCCTAGAAAATTAGGGAGGTCAGGGTTCGGATCCCCTCCCCGAGCCCGGGGTAACATTGAAGGTGGAGGGGAAACCCATGCAATTCCATGTGGACACGGGCGCGCAGCATTCTGTCCTGTTAACGCCACATGGAAAAGTAGCAAATAAAGTCTCATGGGTGCAAGGGGCCACAGGCACCAAGCCATATCCATGGACTACCCAAAGAACGGTGGACCTTGGTGTAGGCCAGGTGTCGCATTCCTTCATAGTTATACCGGACTGCTCATACCCCCTGTTAGGCCGGGACTTGCTTACCAAGGTGGGCGCTCAAATCCACTTCCACTCGAAAGGCACTGAAGTCTTAAACAGAGATGGATACCCTATCCAGGTGCTTACAGTCAACTTAGAGAACGAGTATCGCCTCCACCAGGACCCACCGCCACCAGTAGAAGATATAAACCAATGGTTGCAGGACTTTCCCCAGGCGTGGGCAGAGACGGGGGGAGCGGGACTGGCCAAACACCGGCCGGCAGTGTTCATTGAGCTCAAAGCAGGAGCCGATCCGGTCAGGGTCCGACAGTACCCAATGCCCCTAGCCGCACGAGAGGGCATAACTCCTCACATCCGGCGGTTACTAGATGCAGGAATACTGCGGCCCTGTCAGTCAGCCTAGAATACACCCCTTTTACCAATAAAAAAGCCGAACTCCAACGATTATAGGCCAGTCCAGGACCTGCGTGAGGTCAACCGGCGGGTGATGGACATACACCCTACAGTCCCAAATCCCTACACATTACTTACTGCTCTGCCCCCAACCAGAACATGGTACACAGGGTTGGATTTAAAAGATGCCTTTTTCAGCCTGCTCTTGGCCCCACGGAGTCAGGACATTTTCGCCTTCGAGTGGATGGACCCGGAGAGAGGCATCAACGGCCAGCTCACCTGGACGCGACTGCCCCAAGGATTCAAGAACTCACCCACCATCTTCGATGAGGCTCTACATGAGGACTTAAGTGAGTTCCGTATAAGAAACCCTAACCTGACTTTGTTACAGTGTGTAGATGATGTCTACTAGCGGCAGAGGACCAAGACACATGCCTGCGAGGCACCAAGGACTTGCTGCAGACTCTGGGCACCCTGGGGTACCGCGCCTCAGCCAAAAAGGCACAAATCTGCAGAACAGAGGTGAGCTACATGGGGTACAAAATAAAAGAAGGGCAGAGGTGGCTGACGGACGCCAGGAAAGAGACAATCCTAAAAATACCCCCACTGCAGAATGTCCGACAAGTACACGGGTTCCTGGGGTCAGCGGGGTTCTGTCGCTTGTGGATACCTGGGTTCGCTGAGTTAGCTAAGCCACTATATGAGGCCACTAAAAACAAACAGGATTTTGTTTGGACAGAGGCTATGAACCAAGCCTTTAGCAGCCTCAAGCAAGCGTTACTCTCAGCCCCTGCCCTTGGGCTACCTGATTTGACAAAGCCATTTTATCTATATGTAGATGAGCTAAAAGGAATTGTGAAAGGAGTCCTAGTACAGCAGCTGGGTCCCTGGAAAAGGCCCATAGCCTATCTTTCGAAAAAATTAGATCCAGTAGTGGCAGTGTGGCCCCCGTGTTTAAAAATCATTGCAGCAGTTGCCACTATAGTCAAGGACGCTGATAAAATAACCATGGGGCAGTAACTGTATGTCACTGCCCCCCATGCCATTGAAGGGGTGCTCAGACAACCTCCAGATCGATGGATAAGTAATGCCTGGTTAACGCACTACCAGGGCTTACTTTTAAATCCTGCTAGAATTTTGTTCCAGACTCCCGCCTCCTTAAACCCGGCTACGTTGCTCCCCGATCCGGACTGGGAGGCGCCCCTCCACGACTGTCAGGAAATCCTGGCCCAGGTACCCGGAGTGAGGCCCGATCTCCAAGACCAGCCCTTGCCTAACGTGGAGGCCATCTGGTACACCGACGGCAGCAGCTTTATCCGGAACGGGGCCAGGTATGCAGGGGCCGCCATAACCACAGAAACGGAGACAGTTTGAGCGGAGCCGCTGAAAACCGGGACTTCAGCACAACGAGCCGAATTAGTCACGCTAACCAAGGCGCTGACTCTGGGGGTGGGGAAACGAGTAAACATCTATACCGACAGCAGGTATGCCTTCGCCACAGCACACGTACATGGGGCCATCTACAGAGAAAGGGGGCTACTGACAGCAGAAGGGAAAATTATTAAAAATAAGGCTGAGATCCTTAACTTATTACAGGCCCCTTAAGGCAGTAGCCATCATTCATTGCCCAGGGCACCAGACTGCGGATACGCCGGTAGCCAGGGGCAATCGCTTGGCAGATTTAAAAGCAAAGGAGGCAGCTCTTTCCCTGAACCGTGTCTTAGTGACCTCGCTGCCAGATCCAGGGTCACCAGTATTGCCAAACAGCCCAGAATACACAGAGGAAGATTTGAACTGGATTAAACGACAACCAATGGTGCAATGCTTGCATGGTTGGTGGAGGGCAGCAGACTGCAGCGTAATTTTACCAGAAAAATTAGGACAACGGCTTCTCACAAAAATGCACAGGAGTACACACATGGAAATAAAAAAGATGAGAGACCTAATACGCCATGCAAAGATAACCATCAAAGACTCACACCACAAAATTGCACACATCGTAGACAAGTGCCACGCTTGCCGGGTAACTAATGCCTCAACACACAAATCTAACCCAGGAACCAGGTTTAGAGGAGACCGGCCAGGAGCATACTGGGAAGTAGACTTCGCGGAAGTGAAGCCTGGAAAATATGGTTACAGGTATTTACTGGTGTTTATAGATACTTTTTCAGGTTGGACTGAGGCGTTTCCCACGAAACATGAAACGGCTCAAATAGTAGCCAAGAAGCTCCTAGAAGACATCATGCCAAGGTATGGATTCCCTATCCGGATAGGATCAGACAATGGACCAAGCTTTGTCTCTAAGGTAACACAGGGAATACCCGAGCGGGTTCTTGGGGCAGACTGGAAATTACATTGTGCATATAGACCCCAAAGTTCAGGGCAGGTAGAGCGTATGAATAGAACATTAAAAGAGACCCTAACCAAATTAGCCTTGGAGACTGGTGGTGACTGGGTGACTCTCCTCCCCTTCGCCCTCTATAGAGTGCGTAACTCCTCTTATAAAATGGGCCTCACCCCTTTCGAAATCATGTTTGGCATTCCGCCGCCTATTGTTCCGAACTTGAAATCTGAAACCCTGACTGAATTCGATGACCAACAACTTCTTTTTTCTTTGCGGGCACTGCAAAGGGCACATGAATAGGTGTGGCCCGTTCTAAAGGCTCTCTATGAGACCGGGCCACCCCCGGACCCGCACCGTTATAGACCAGGAGACTGGGTGTGCGTCCGCCGCCACCAGCACCAGACGCTGGAGCCACGCTGGAAAGGGCCCTATGTTGTCATCTTAACCACACCCACCGCACTCAAGGTAGACGGCATCGTCCCGTGGATCCACTACACCCGCGTCCGACCAGCTGAGCCGTTTGCAGTACTGCAGGACTACGTGCCGGAATGGAAAAGCAAATGGGACAAGGACAATCCTCTAAAGCTAAGACTGTGTCGTACTTCTTCTTCTGCTTCTTCATGACAGGGTTAGGATCCATCCGGGCAAGCCCCAATCCCCACCAACCCGTGAACTTAACCTGGCAGGTTATAGACCTTTCCACCAGTGATGTCATTTGGCAAGCTTCAAACATGACCCCCCCACACACATGGTTTCCAGTCATGACCGGGGATCTGACCCAATTCTACCACACTGCTGCTATGCAATGGAAATTAACCCAGGGAGGCACTAGGTACTGGTACTTTTACGTATGCCCGGGGCATGACAGAGATTAAAAACTGTAACAATCCCACTCAGTATTATTGCCCCAACTGGTCCTGTGTCACCACAGGTTTCATAAATTGGAGCCCTGCCAAGCCCAATGACTTAATACAGGTACAGAGGGCAGGTACCCCCAACTTCCATAAACGATGCAACCCTACCCGAGGTGAACAATGTAACCCCATAACAATAAGCTTCACCAAAGAAGGCAGGAATGCTCGAGGATGGGAGATGGGAAAAGTGTGGGGACTCAGAATATACAGTGCCGGGGCAGGGGATCCCGGAGCTACTTTTATGATAAAATTAATAGTTCAGAGCCCCCCTGTGGCTATAGGACCTAACCCAGTACTTGTCCCAGAGCCTAAACCACTGCCACCACGCATTAGTCCGAGTCCCATAGAGGCTATGACAAACTCATCTAGACAGGCAAACTCCATGAATCGGTCTGGCCTAAAACCCATACACGGACCCCCCATGCATCCACTATGGAACTTACTTACCCAAGCTTATACGTTCCTGAATACCACAAGGCCAGAATTTACCCAGTCTTGCTGGTTATGTTATAACATCCAGCCCCCATATTATGAAGGAATTGCTGTAATGGGGAATCATACAACTGAGCATAATTCCAGTTCTTGTAGGTGGCAGCCGGCAACTCAGGGGCTCACTCTCCAATCGGTAACGGGCCAGGGACTATGCATAGTCCCCTCACCAGAATTTCAGTCCCTATGCAACGCTACACTGCCTGTAACCAGCTCAGACTATTACCTGCCCCCTGGAGATGGCTGGTGGGCCTGTACCACAGGTTTAACTCCTTGCTTCCATGGACAGGTCCTAAACCAAACTGGGGGGGCTTTTGTGTGTTAGTCCAACTGCTCCCTAAAATCCTCTACCACACTGATGAAGACATACTCCGCTGGTATAGCAACAGTACCCACCAGAGAAAGAGGAGGGAGCCAGTCACCGCCATTACCCTGGCAGTCCTCTTTGGACTCGGACTGGTAGGAACAGGGACAGGTATAGCCTCCCTAGCAATGCAGAGCCACCAATATGATGGCCTCAGGGCTGCTATAGATCTAGACATTGAAAGAATTGAATCGTAGAGGGCTAGATTTAGTATTCCTGCATCAGGGTGGACTGTGCGCTGCACTAGGAGAAGAGTGCTGCTTCTATGCAGACCATTCAGGGGTCGTTAAAGAATCCATGGCCAAAGTCCGAGAAGGCTTAGCCAAACGAAAATTGGAACGGGAACAGAGACAAGGATGGTTTCAAAGTTGGTTTAACTACTCACCTTGGTTAACCACACTATTGTCTGCTTTAGTAGGCCCCGTGATCATACTCCTGTTGTTGCTAACCTTCGTTCCATGTATTGTAAACAAGCTAATAACTTCTGTAAAAACCAGAATAAACGCTGTGCACGTTATGGTCCTCAAACAACAATATCAACAGGTATCCCTAGACAACTCAGCATGTTAAAGGAATCTAAGATTAGATTCACTCTACCCTCATGAGAAGGGGGGAATGAGAGGACAATAATAGACTTTGAGAGACCCAAGAAATCAAGAAACTTAAAAAGTCATACTTGCTGTAAAAGTAGTGTTTAGTTCACTATATTTCATATATCCCTACCTCATGTTTACTATATATTTTGTGTATTCCTACTTCATGTTCATTGTACTTTATGAAATCTTAGTACTTTAAATCCTACCTCAGACCCCGTAGAATTAGGCATATGCCGTGACTGATCGTGAAGTTATATAAAAAATGTTTTAAGTGGTGTTTGTATTTAGAACTCTTAGGTTAAGCACTGTCAGTCCTATTTGCCATACAGACTTCTGCTTTTACAACGGGATTAAAAGTTAAAGCGATAAGCCCCTTTCAGACATTCCTTTCCTATCACCAGACTCTGAGGCGCTAGCTCCTTTCTAGGTGGGCTTTAAATTAATTTAAAGCCACCTGCTTCCATGCCAGTGTTAATTTACACGCAGTGGCTATGTAAACCTGAAGGGAACAAAGACTTATTAAAAAAAAAACAAAGCCTTGCTATAAAACGCTTGTGATATTTTATAAATTCCCAGAATTAGTATATGAATTTCTACCCCACATTCACTGTATGTGTTTGCAGCATTCATATTTAAAACTTTGTTAAGTTTGGCTTTTGTTGTCCCATAATGACCATGTTGTGTTATGTAAATGTTAAGCAAACAAGCTTTCCTAAGCATACCTTGGGATGGATCAGTAAACTTAAAGGGCTAATGTAACCCTTTGCCTGCCGACTCAGGTTACTTCATACGCAGGGACTGTATGGACCTAACTTATCTAACATTCCACTCTGCCCTTTAAGTGGGTTTCTGTCAATCACGGGCAGCACCCACCAATACCAAGTGTTCCGTGCCCATTAGGAGAAATTACCCAATCATGTAAAATCAGGTTTAAAGTTCTTTCCCCTCCCTCTGTAATTGTGCATAAAAACTGCTTGCCATTGTGAATCGGGGCTCTGGTCCATGAAGCCTCTACGGGCTTCATGCGTGAGCCCAGACTCGAGCCTGAATAAAGACCCTCGTGTGTTTGCATCAGAGCTGGCTCTTTGTGGTCTCTCTCTCTCGTTTGAGTCTCGGGTTTAACAGTTGTCAGTTTTAATAGATTTGGGAAAGCCCATGACAGCGACGGCTGCAAAGCAATGGGCTATAACATATCGAGCTGTTTCTTCTGGTCGGGCTGAGGCAGCAATAAAATCAGAGCACGTGTGCACTGTAATGTGCACAGAAGCCAACTTTACAAAAGAAGGGATGAGTGACATCCATTTGCCATAAGTGTCCTGGCAACAGATCCTGGGGATTCACGCCCTCAGTAGGAGGAGAGTGAAACTGAGGACAAATAGGACAGTTTTTTACTATTTGTTGAGCCGTTTCTCTAGACAATGAAAATTGGCGACAGAAACTTTGGGCATTCTGATGATAAAGGGCATGGGAAGCCATAGCTTTGGAAGCAGGGGATAGTAAAGGAAAAGTAAAAAGTCGCGTAGCCTCATCAGCAGGGAGGGCATTGCCTTCGGATAATGGACCAGGAAGAGCAGAAGGAGCACGAATATGAGGAACGTAGAAGGGCTCCCTGTGAGCACGAATATGCCATCATGGTCTGCAAAAGAGCAATCACGGCAGTGGGGAAGGAGGAAGAGACAATATGAAGACTAGCAGTTTCCAAATGACGCAGCACTCCTGCAACGTGCTGACTGTCAGTGTGAAGATTGAAGCATCATTAGGGAGATCTGCAAAGACCTGACAAACTGCTAACAGCTCGACTTGTTGAGTGGAATCATAATCTGTCTGAAAATGAGAAACAGCACCATTCATGACAGTGGCTGCTGTTCCGGAAGAGGAGCCATCTGTGAAAACCAAATCAGCGTCTTGCAGAGGTTGAGCACTGGTAACCTGAGGAAAAATAAAAGAATGATTTTTTGCAAAAGTAAGAAGTCGAGAAGGAGGGTAATGGGAATCTATTTGCCCAGTAAAGTGGGCTACAGCCAACTGCCACGCAGGGCATGGCCCCCAAAGCCAAGTTGTCTGAGGAGCAGTGTAAGGTACTACAATTAAAGCAGGCCCAGGGCCAGAAAGCTCCCTGGCTTTCACATACCATGTTTGACAGACCCAAACCATTTTTCGACGTGCTTGAACCTTCTATTTTTGTTCTATACTTTCTCTCCTTTAAATAACCAGTCATTCTATTAGAGAACACAAATGTACCATACAAGAATTTTTCCTATGTAAAATTATTTCTCTTTTCTTTGTTCTCTCTTACCAAAAAACATACCTTATACCAACAGCTTTCTTTACATTTTTCCTAACCTTTGTGCTTTAACTAAAACAATAAGTTTCTGCCAGGAGGGAAAGGTGCACTTTTAATTACTTTGGTAGTGGCCGTGAGGATGGTAAGTGTAGCCATTCTACTGGCCCCTTAAATCTATAACAAACAAGTGATAAGTCAGCAGGGGTGGCCACAGACTGCACACTGGGCGACAGAGGCCCCATAATTTCCATGGAGCGATTTACTGGCTGTAAATCTTTGTCAAAGACTTGATAAACTTCCCTGACTTTTTCTTAATTACAAAGATAGGAGTGTTCCAAGGATGGTTAAACAATTTCAAAGTTTTAATGAGTCCCATTTCAGGGACTGACTTGGATCCTGAGTGATGCAATACTAAATACCTATGTTCAGTATACTTGTGTCCCCAAAGGATTTCTAGTTATTATTATGCTAAACTGCAAATTGAAAGATTGTACTGTCCTAGTCCTACATCTGATGGAGTTTTCTTTGGATTTGCCAAGGGCGGGGGTAGGCTGCCATTTGGCCTGCAGTAGAATATAATTTTTATAATGTTTGAATGCCTTTTAAAACCTACCTATAGGAAATTTACCTATGTCTAACCTGTGCTAGCTACCCTGCCTCAATTCTTTATTCTTTTTTTTTTTTTTGAGTTGGAGTCTCACTCTGTCACTCAGACAGGAGTGCAGTGGCCGCTCCCAGCCACCGCAGCCTCGACCTGCTGGGTTCCGGCGATCCTTCTGCCTCAGCCTTCCAAGCAGCTGGAACTACAGGCACGCGCTACCACGCCCAGCTGATTTTTTATTTATTGTAGAGATGAGGTCTCGCCAAGTTGCCCAGGCAGGTCTCAAACCCACAGGCTCAGACAATCCACTCACCTCGGCCTCCCAAAGTCCTGGGATTACAGGCTGAGCCACCGAGCTTGGCCCAATTATTTATTCTTTAGAGATTTTTCGATCCCATGATCATATGGGGTGCTGAGGGGTGAAGGTCCGTTTTCTGTAGCTTCTTCAGAGCTGACAGTGGGCACAGTCCCACCTAGCCAGAGATGGAAAATCTCTCCCTGTCTGACTTGAGGCATCCAGATCTGTTTCAGCAGTGGCATTGTTTGCAGGCACTGACTTGAATCCTTGCACGACCCTCAGGTGGGCATGAAATTGCTGCATTCTGGCTTAATAGCAGGAATAAATGAGGGAAGCCCCTCTCTCAAGAAGTAGAAGCCAGGCACACATTTTGACAATATTAGGTGGTGACTGATCACCATTTTTACAAAAGTTACAAGGCCTGAAGTTATTAGCATAACTTAAATGATAAACTTTAATTTTAGTGGCTTTATTACAAGTACCAGCTTTTGGAGGTTTTAATGTATTTTTGGAGTATTGTGATAGGCTGACAAGTTGTTTTAGATTATAATTTGAACCAGGCACTCACGTGAATTTTATATAAAATTTGAAGAGAAATCCGAAAATATTTGGAGACTTGCATCCAGAAAACACTTTATTATAGCTATACTGTTTATAGAATTTCTTTCACATATATATATATATATATATATATACCTTATTTGTACACCAACAACCCTTTTATGCTTTTCCTTTGCTTTTTGCTTTACTTCTTTTTACTCTTTTATGGATAACCTTTTACAGTCATAATTTGAATTAACCTTTTAGTAACTTTTATTAGAGGTTAGGTGAAACATTTAACTTTTGGAACATCTTTACCTCCCACCTAGAGCAGGTGTCAGGAGAAAGAGGTTCAGTATGAGCATAAGAGCTAAAATCTTAGCCTCAGTATTAATCAAGAAATTAATTTGAGTTGGGCTCGGTGGCTCAGCCTGTAATCCCGCGCCTTTGGGAGGCTGAGGTGGGTGGATTGCCTGAGCCCGCGGGTTCGAGACCCACCTGGGCAGCGAGACCTCATCTCTACAATAAATCAAAAAATCAGCTAGGCGTGGTAGTGTGTGCCTGTAATTCCGGCTACTCGGAAGGCTGAGGCGGAAGGATCGCGGAGCCCAGCAGGTCGAGGCTGCGGTGGCCGGGAGCAGCCACCGCACTCCAGTCTGGGAGACAGAGTGAGACTCCAACTCAAAAAAAAAAGAAATTAATTTGGACCCCAGCCCCAGCCACATTCATATAGAACCAAGGATTCACTGGGGTGATGGCAAGCAGAACGCTGGACTGGGCCATGGTCCACCCTCCAACAGCTCCTTTAGTCAATGGCCACCATCACAGAGCCAGGAGTCGACCCCCTCCCACTTCGGGAGAGGCTGCACTGTCTCTTTCAGTGGCCTTTTAGTGGGTCCCGGGGCTCATTCTGGAGTCTTTCGCCCCTCCCTTTTCCCCTCAGGACTTTCCAAAGATGCGTTCAAAATGTCCTGGTACAAAACCCTTTTAGAGTGAACAGGCCACATAGGTGTAAAATGATCTGTTCCTACTTATTTCTAATTATGAACAGGCAAAATAGTCAAAAACCCTTATGAATTGCTAAAGAGTAGCCTCAGTTGTACCCTTCCCTGGTCATAAAAGCCTGTAGTCTTTACCGGATAGGCGTGAAATCCTTCTAAATCGTCTTCCTGCAGCAAGGTGGACTGAACAGCCTTCCGTAAAGGGGAGAGACAGGCACCAGACACCTCCTAACATCGGGCGTCCAAGTTTGGACAGGAGCCAAGAAGGGGGAGGGGGTGAATCCCTGATGCATGAGCAAGGCACTATTTGGAGCCAGGTGAGGGGCTGCTGAGACCCAAGGGGGTCCATGCCACCTCCAGGAGCGATTTCCTCCTTAGAAATTGAGAAGCGACACACCAGTATTGAAGGGACTTCCTCTTTTGAACTCAAAGTGCGACACAAAGGCACTTCGTAGTTCGAAACTGAGCACCTTTTAGCTAGAACAGGAAGCAAATCCATAAGTCGAGCAAAAGTATCAGAAGATAAAGAAGGAGCAGAGGGCTCGGTCTCTTTTGTAGGCAGGCCAGGAGGCACAGGAAACTCGGTCACAGAGGCTTGGGTGGCTACGAATATCTTATTGTGATACTGAGCAGCAGCCTTATCCAATTTCTGCTGAAAATCTCCAGGGGAAAAATTCTTCCTGTCCCTGCTGGACCCTAAGGCAGTGGCCGAGGGGGAGCATCGCAGCGACAGAAGAATCTGCTCTGCTCTATGAATTTCATGACAGGGGTCCAAGCATTCCCTTACTAGATTTCTCAGAGCAAAGGCATCTACTGGCATGGCTTCAGGACTGTGCGCTTGATAATAATTCTTCAAATCATTACCCACTTTTTCCCAAGTAGTCAAGTTAACCGTCCCGGCCTCAGGAAAGCAGGACATACTTCCTCTATAGACTGTAAAAATCTATCTATCTGCCTGTCTGTAACCTTAGTTCCTTGAGCTTTCAGCATAGATTTTAACATCTGCCCAAAGATATTGCGTTCCTTTGAATGTAAATGTCCCATGCTTTACTCCCAACGATTAATCCTTTTCTCTCAGTTACTTACTCACACATACAAAAAACGCCCGAGCTGCGAGGGTTCCTCTCTAGCCAAGGCTGTCCCCAGTACTCAGTTCCTTGTTCAGGCACCATTTGCAGAGTTCCAGCCTCCGGCGAGCAGGGCCTGAGCTGGGGGTAGCGAATGAGAAAGAAAGACAAGAGACAGCGGGATTGGGAGGTCTCTCTCCTCAATAGGCGAGAGCAAGTTTATTATTTAACACGGCTCTTATAGACGGCAAAACTAGGGCAAAACTGTACAAGGGAGGGCAAAATCACACAAAGGGCTGTTGAAAAATTAGCATCAGCATCCAGGCTAGGCATCCGGGGCAGGCATGATTGAGGCATCCGGGCTAGGTGTGATTGACATCACGCCGCTCTGCTCTATTATAAAATCACAAATCAAGGTCTGTGAGGGAGGCACAGCAGATTTATGTTGCTACTAGAAGGCGAGCTGTTCTGCGTTTATCTTCTTGTACCTAGGGCTTTATTGTAGCTAAGACTTTATCTGTGCTATGTGTACCCGGATGTGTGGGCATCTGAGACACTGTTTCGTGTAGCAGGCTGCATTCCTCACAGCCGGCCTTTGGCTAGGATGCAGAACTCCAAGCGAGAACGTTGCCTATGAGCCTGGGGTACTCAAGGCCTGCTACGGTGGCAGTGCTTGTCCGCTCCCCACCTCACCTCTGCTCCGAGATGCAGGAGTGTAGGCTTGGTTCCTTGAACACAAGCCAAGAACACTAGGACCTTGTCATCTTATGCTCCTGTTTCCTTAAGTACGCCACCACATCCGGGTAAGTTTTTATATTTATTATAGAGATGAGGGCTTGCTAGGTTGCCTGGGCTTGTCTCGAACTTCTGGACTCAGGCAATCCTTTCACCTCGACCTCCCAAAATGCTGAGATTACAGACGTGAGTCACTGCACCCAGTCACTTTTCTTTCACCCTTTAAAATAAACTGCTACCATCTATGTACCACTCATGCTCTGGATCTGTGAGGAAACATTTGTTAAATCTGCTTAGACTGCCCTAGAAACTTCTAAAGTTGCCAGGCACGCATGTTCTAAGGGCCCTGGTGTGGAGCTCAGAGTAGCCTGGTTTAGAGTGTGTATTATTGGGTAGTAATGTTAGGATCTCCCACCAAGAAAGTCTGGTATTTGGGAAGGCATGAGCTGGTGAGAATCCTACAGGCATTATTATTTAAAATATCTATCCAGAGGCTGGGTGCGCTGGCTCAAAGCCTGTATCGCAGCACTTTGGGAGGCTGAGGTGAGAGGATTGCCTGAGCCAAGGGGTTCAAGACCATCCTGGGCAACTTGGTGAGACCTCCTCTCTACAATAAATCAAATAATAAGCCAGGAGTGGTGGTACGTGCCATTAGTTCCACTTACTTGGAAGGCTGAGGCTAAAGGATCGCCTGAGTCCAGCAGGTCGAGGTCATGGTCACTGTGTACGTGCCACTGCACTCCAGCCTGGATGACAGAGTGAGACTCTGACTCAAACAAATAAAGCATCTAGCTGATAGCGATGGCTCATGCCTGTAATCCCAGCACTTCGGGTGGCCGAGGCTAGAGACTTGCCTGAGTCGGGATTTCGAGACCAGCCTGAGCAACTTGGCAAGTGCTGGTCTCTACAATAAACCAAAAAATTAGCTGGGCATGGTGGTGTCCATCTGTTGTTCCAGCTGCTTGGACGGCTGAGGTGGGCAAATCACCCGAGCCCAGCAAGCAGAGGCTGCACTGACTGCGAGCCAGCCCCCGCACTCCATTCTGGCATCGAGAGAGACTTTGCCAAAAGAGACGAGTGGGTCAGACTCAGTGGCTCAATGTGTCATCCCAGCACTTCGGGAGGCGGAGGCGAGTGGATTGCCTGAGGCCGGTGGTTGGAGACCAGCCCAGGCAATTTGGTGAGACCTCATCTCTACAATAAATAAATGAATGAATAAATAAATAAATAAATAAGCCTGTAGTGGTATTGTGTGCTTTTAGTGCCACTTGGAAGGCTGAGGTGGAAGGATCTCCGGAGCCTAGCAGGTTGGCACTGGGGTGACCATGAACATGCCACTGCACTCCAGCTTGGATGAGAGTGAGACACCAACACACACACACACAAAAAGAGTGGCATGATCTTATTCTACTTTCCCAGAGGACTGGGATGATAGGTTACATGGAAATTATAATCAATGCCTAGGGCTTCTGACACCTGTTGTGTAATTTGGAGGGTAAAATCCTTTATCACTCTGCAAAGAAACAGGAAGGCCAAAACAAGGATTATTGCATTTCCTAAGGCCTGCAAAACCTCTGAGGCTTTTTTTGATGTGGTCAGAAAAGCCAGACTGAAAATGTATATTCCTGGGGAGGGGAGTACACATCCATGTGCTGACCATAAGTAAGTTTGCTAACCTCCTGTGTTAGTGTGGTTGTAGTAGCGAGCACTGAGACAGGGTGGGTGGCCATCCCTTTGCCAGGTTGTCCAGTTGCTTTGACAAGAAAGCCACGGCTTAAAGTCAGGTCCCTATTTTTGTCCCAATAGCCCCCGTGCTATTCGTCCCCTCTCATGTGTGGAGGAGAAACTTCTTTTGGAGGTTTGGTAGGGCCACGACTAGAGCCTGTGTGAGAGCTTCTTTCAGAGCAATGGGCTGGGTGCTGTGGCATCTGCCTGTAATGGCAGCACTTTGGGAGGCAGAGGTGAGAGGATTGCCTGAGCCCATGGTTCAAGACCAGCCTGGGCAGCTTGGTGAGACGTCATCTCTACAATAAGTAAAAAAAGACATAGTGGCACATGCCTGTAGTTCGAGCTACTTGGAATGCTAAGGTGGAAGGATCACCTGAATCCAGTAGGCTGAGGCTGCGGTGGCCGAAAGTGTGCCACTGCCCTCCAGCCTGGGCGACAGAGTGAGATTCCAACTCAAAAAGAAAAGAGCAGTGAAGTCGTTTGTGCTCGAGAATGCCAATTTAGAGACTTGGGTTCTGGACCTTGAGTGGCCTCGTCTAAAGGTTTAGCTTTGAGGCCATATTTAGGGATCCAAATTCTGAAATAGCATGTGAGACCCCCCAAAATGCCTGGAGTTCTTTCTTGGACCAAGGCAACAGTAAGAAAACAATAAGCTGCTTTCTTGGATATTATGGCTCTGTGTCCTGGGCAGAGCTGAAAGCCCAAATAAGTAACTTCCTGTAAATTTAATTGTGTTTTAGAGGGGGACACCTTATACCCACTGTTGCAGAGAAAAGTGAGGAGGGTAGCTGTGTCTTGCTGGGAGGAGGTCAAAGTTGGACTGCACAGAAACGAGTGAACATGCTGGATAAGGGTACTACTAGTAAATCAAAGTTGGGAGCAGTCAGAGCCTAATGCCTGACCAAAGGGATGGGGGCTATCTCGAAAGCGCTGGGGAAGAACCATCCATGTGAGTTGTTGAGAGGGCCTACTTATGCTGGGTGTGGAGGGTCACACCTGTAGTCCCAGCAGAGGTGAGAGGATTGCCTGAGTCCAGGGTTTTGAGACCAGCCTGGGCAACTTGGGGAGACCTTGTGTCTACAATAAATAAATCAAAAATTGACCAGGCATGGTGGTGCGTTCCTATAGTTTCAGCTACATGGAAGGCTGAGGCAGGCAGGTCGAGGCTGTGGTGGCCGTGGAGTGCCACTGCACTCCAGTCTGGGCGACCGAGTGAGACTCCGACTCAAAAAAAAAAAAAAAAAAAAAAGATTGGTGGATCATTTGATTTCCCAGTAGGCAATGAAGAAGTGGCATGCATAGAGGTTTAGAAACAATGCCCTCAACACAACCTCTACTATAGAGATGGGGGAAGGGAGGAGAAATCCAGTAGGCCTGAGCAAAACAAAATAAGCCCACCGGCTACGGAGACTTCCACTCCAGTCTCAGTCGGCTGAATGCCAATGCTCCGGAGGACTAACGGGGGCCGGAACTGAACCACAGATGTGCCAACTGGACTGTAAAAGACCCAGTAGATCCGGCTCAGACACTGACCTGACCGCAGGTGCCTTTCTAGTACCTGAGAGTTAGTAGGTAGTGCCAATGTGTGCTGGTTTGGTGGTGGTGCAAGCACCTGGAGAGTGCGCCTCTGTCCTGCTGGGTGGACATGGCAATCACTTCCCCAATGTCCGACCTGTCCTCACCCAGGACACAGGGTAGACGGAGGTGGCTTGGTACAGTCCAACGCCCAATGTCCTGCTTGACTACACTTGAAACAGGGCCCTGCCGCTAGGCGGTTAGCCTGAGTGTTCTCTGAGACTCTAGAGATTGGATTTTTGTTCTCAGCCTTAGCGAGGGCTGAGGCCAAAGCTGGGAGGTATGTCTTTTGTGTTTGGTCCTCCCTGCATTCCTCCTTCAGATTATTGTAGACATTGAAAGACAGGTCTGAAAGTTCTGTTTGACCTGGGTGCGAGGAATCACACCCGTAATCTCAGCAATTTGGGAGTCTGAGCCAAGAGACTTGGCTGAGCCTAGGGGCTTGGCACCAGTGTGGGCAACTTGGCCTGACCTTGTCTCTACAATAAAATTACAAAACTTAGCCAGGTGTGGTGGTGAGCACCTGTGGTTCCAGCTACTTGGAAGGTTGAGACAGAAGGATAGCCTGAGCCCAGATCAAGGCTGCGGTGTACGTGAGTGTCACTAAACTCCAGCCTGGGTGACAGAGTGAGACTCTGGCTCAAAAAAAAAAATGTTTTGACTGAAGGTGGGCCTTTCTCTAACTTCTGGCATTCTCTTCTTTTTCTTTTTTTTTGAGTCAGAGTCGTACTCTGTCACCCAGGCTCGAGTCCAGTGACACGCTCATGGCCACCACAGCCTCAACCTACTGTGATCAGACGATCCTTCTACCTCAGCCTAGCTAGAACTATAGGCATGTGCCACCATACCTGGCTAATTTTTTGATTTATTGTAGCGACAAGGTCTCGTCAAGTTGCCCAGGCTGATCTCAAACCCCTGGGCTCAGGCATCCTCTTACCTCAGCCTCCCAAAGTCCTAGGATTATAGGTGTGAGCCACTGTGTCCGGCCTGGAATTTTCTTTTTATAGCCATAGGTGACTGGGAAATGAAAGGCATGGCTAAAATGGATCGGCCCTCTGGAGAGTCTGAATCAAGATTTCTGTAACGCTGTTTAGTTTCTGCCAGGAGGGCCAGAAAACTGCAAGATTTTCATTAGGCTGTTGTAAAACTTCTTTGACTTTATCATAATTAACATGTTAAATAATAGCTCACTTCATGTCTTGAACTAGGCAGGCTATCTCATGGTCTTGCCTTCCCTAACTGGAGAATTAAGTCAGTAACCATACTTAGGGTCTTCTCCAGGTACTGCTGTAGCACCCAGGCAGGTACCAGGCATGGGCATGATATAGTCCAGTAGCAAATTCATGGGCCTTTTCATAAATGTGGCTAACTCCTCAGAATAAATAGTAGTAGTGATTAAAATAACATTAATATCTCTCCAGGTTAGATCATAGGTATGAGAGAGTTGTTGGTATTCTTGGGCAAAGTTGGTTGGGTCAATAGATAAGGAACTTAATTTGGATTCAGTGTGAGGAAGTTCTGACATGGAAAACGGAATGTGCAGCCTGACATGTCCCTCGACATTGCCACCTCCGTAAGAGGGAATTGGTGGCCTACCGTAGGTGTCTGGGAGGGCTTGCTCGAGCAAGTATGAGCAAGTCAGGGCTCAGAAGGTGATGGGGAAAGGGGAAGATGAGGGATGTCGAAAGGACCAGGTGTCATGGTACGGATCGTGTATGGAAAGAGTGATTGCGGCTGGGTGGATATGGATAGATGGAGAGGTGCATGGACCCCTGGAGCCAGCATGCCGGAGTAGCGTGCTGATAACCAGAGAGCCGAGTAATGCCAAGAATTGCAACACACCAAGAGGTGAAAGAAGAAAAAATGTATTTCAGAAAAGTTCACCTCCCACAGACAGGAAGTGGGCCCATACTCTGGATAAATGTGGCCCTGCAGCACGCCTCCCCCCTCCCAGCCCCAGGTTAAATCCTTTCCCTTGGAGGTGTTGCAGTCAGCTAGGCGTGACTGCTGTGACTTCCCTGTTGACCATCTGCAAATGTCTTGGAGACCCTGTGACGCTAAGACCCACTAATGTCTGCCCACATTATCATGGCCCCTGGAGAAGGGCGCCATACGGATCCCAGTGTTCCTGTACATTCCTGAATAACATTTCTTAGAGCTAATGGAAGGTGCACTTCCCCTTATCTCCAATGCATTCCCAGTGGGCAGCCCCAGGGAATCCTTGACTTCCCTGTAGACAGTGCCCAATCGCTCCCCCTTCTGAGGGGTCACAAGCCCTGCAATGTGCATAACTTTTGTAATCACAGGTTTTGTGATTTGCATAGCTTTTGCCTAAGTCATGCTGTCTTAGGCCTTGTAAACTCCCTTTACCATAGGCAAGCTTATTGCCACTTCTGTGGGGCCCTACTGTGAGATACCTCTGATACCTGGCACCAGGAATCTGGGTTTCTGAAAAGACAAAGTCAGCAAAGTTAATTTTTACCTAAAGTATGCATTTCTCCAAAACATAGCCTCCACTTTCCCATCATTGTGTTAGGCTTTAAGAACAAGATAAAAGAATGGTTTCCCGCTCTCGGTCTGTCCTTTCATTCCCTACTCCTGCTCTTGGAAATATTCTTATGATCCTGGGAAATGGGGCAAAGATCAATCTTCTGTTACTGCTTCCTGCTGAGGTGGGACCTAGAGAAGTCCCTAGCTATCTATTTCCAAGGGCACGAACAGGCAACTGAATACTATTGGGATTTAATAAAACACTGAACTAGAGCACAGGCAAAAATTATTAAGCAAACAATGTTGAAAAAGGCTATTCCCCCCAAAACAATGCTGGAAAAGTAAAAGTAATCCTGTACCTTATATGTATGATTAGCTAAAGTTTGCAATTTATTAATATAAGTCGAAATATTCCCTTATAAATTATCTATAGTTGTACTTTAACAAGGAAATACAGCCACTTTGACAAAGTCTGAAGAAAGAAAAATTGAAAACATTAGAGACATGCAGCTAGGTTGCAGCTTATATTGAGAATTTAAAATAAGTAAACATTGGCAAGAGAAAACTGTCCCTTTTCTTTGTATATAGGTCTAATGTACCTTTATTAGTGATTGATATGCTAGAGGGTGAAACCCAGGTTACCTTTACGCCAGTGAGATGGGAGATTGACGTTTCTCTAGTTTTGCTGAGAGGAGTGGGATGGTCTGGGCCTTCTGACAGGGAAATATTACCTTAAAGTTTAGCAAAAATCATTAGTAGTACCTTGAAAAGAAAGTGAATTTGGTTATCCATCCTATGTTGGATTAGTTAATCCTTGTGTCTAGAAAGAGATTTTAAAGTTGTTAGTAATTTGGCACTGAAGAGCACTGTAGGTGATCACAAACTTTTCTGTGAGTGAAATCAATTTACCTGCTTCGCCGCCAGTTTGGCAGGGTGCAGGGCAGGTGTGGCTCCTGGGGCTCTTTACCCCCCCCAGAGACCCTGAACTGAGAACTTTAAGAGTTTAAGTATTAAAATGTGTAGAAGCATAATGCCCTGATACAAAATTACAGTAGTTATGGCAAAAGATACTTATTTAGCCAGAGTGATTGTCCAAAGATTATGAAAAGAAAAAACAAAACCTCTCTTTTTTGTAACAAAGACAATGGGGGAGAGCTAGCCGAATTTTTTCCCTTCCTTCTCTGCTCTGTTGTTTAAAGGAGAAAATTCTTTTGGATAAGGCTCTATGATTTCAACATGGATGGCCAGGAGAAAAAGGCTGACATCTGTGTTAAATAAGAAAATAATTTGGGTTCCAGTTCCCTAATATTTACCTGGGGGGTTGTTGGGGTGATGGTGAGCCAGTGCTAGGCTGTTTATCAGATTTGCAGGCCTCCATACGTGGCCACCATTAGTGAGCCAAGTGTTTTTCTCCTCTCTTCAGTAGAGAGTGCACCTGCTTCCCAGTGGCTTTCTGGCCTACGTGGTGGACAAGATCCAGGAGGTTAAGGCCTATTGAGGGCAACTATGCTTTCAGTGCCCCGACAGACTCCCCCATCAGCAATGGACACCATCCCCTTAGCAGGTTTATTTTTCCCAGGTCTTTGTTGGGCAGTTGGGTTTTGTCACTAACGGTGACTGCTGTTTGGGGTGCATCTTTGGCCCACTGGTTCTGCTGCCATCCACGTTGGCACTGTTTTTTTTTTTTTTTCTTAATGTTTTGGTTGAAAAAGAAAAAAATATTGGGAGGCAGAGGTGAGTGGATTGCCTGAGCCCGCGGGTGCGAGACCCGCCTGGGCAACTTGGGGAGACCTCATCTCTACAATAAATCAAAATGAGCTGGGCGCGGTAGTGTGCACCCGTAGTTCCAGCTACTTGGAAGGCTGAGTCAAAAGGATCGCCGTACCCCACCTGGTAGAGGCTGCGGTGGCCGGGAGCGGACACTGCACTCAAGTCTGGGCGACAGAGTGAGACTCCAACTCAAAAAAAAAAAAAGAAAAAGAAAAAAAAGTTGTTAGGGTATGGACGGACAGGGTGAGGGTGGAGAGGCAGAAAGAGGCGTGCAGCACTGCCAGGGCTGGCAACCCGGAGATACGCACTGGCAACCAAGAGATCCCAGCAAATGCAAAGAATTGCGACACACAGAGGTGAGAGAAGA